>JAODGC010005400.1:66585-98073 GCA_027574925.1 Ecitoglossa quadriceps | reverse complement strand
AAATTTTATTTAATAATAGAATTGAGAGCAATTCTATTTGAAAATAATAACGATCATTTAGGCAGACGAGATTGCATTATAAGCGTTGATTTAAATTGTTTCATGCTTTAGCTTGTAGTATAATCGAATGTCAGTTTTTTGCAAATAAATCACCTTTTGATATTGAAATGAAACTGTCGTTTGATATTTTGTGGCATTGAAATTAATTTTTAAAATGTATATTTCTTCTGTTTGATCTTTTAGGTACTGAAGAACAATTATGTTGCTATAAACAATAAAATACTAACCCAAATTACTAGCTTCCTCGTTATCAGGTTTTTCTCTTGTTTTTAGCTTCTGTTTATTTTTCTTTGAAACAATATTTTTAAAAAAGAAACAATTTTTAATCCCCCATGTGAAATTGCTTGCTATTTTTAAAGTGTCGATTTTTGCCGTATCTTGTATTTCACTGACCATATCTTAGACTTTTTATTACAAAGCGTCGTCCGTGGTCATTGAATGCAGCAAACGATTTATTCCAAATGTCATCGTATTTTTCCACTTTTCGCGCGCTTGGTGGGCCTTCGTATTGTATGCTGATATTTATTTTGTAAATCTGCTATGGGTTCTATAAAAATGTTTTTGTACTTTTTGGCAATTTATTGTTGACAGTTTTTAAACATTCCGAAATTTATTAATATAAATTCTGTGTGCAATTTATGATTATGTTTTTATGTATAAATCACGTCCGCAACTCGGTAAAAATGCAAATGAACTTAATGGGAAAATGAAAGCAAATTTTAAGCATTCTGAGTTTGTTTTCAGAGGGATATTCATTTTGTTCTTTTCCATTTTTCAGTTTGTGCAGCAGCATCACGTCGGCACACAATTTTCCAAACGGACAAAGCGTCATTGCGCAGTTTTTAATATTTTCCTGCAGACATGAAAAAGAAAAGATAACAGACATAAATCTATAAAGCAATAAGTGTTATTTAAAGACATTGAACCATATGCATTGAAATATAAAGCAAATAATAATGTAAAACAAAAATGGTCAGATTATAAATTGCTTTCCCGATAAACCTATATTGACTTGTTACAGCCAATTTCATTTGTATGTTGGAAATGATTGTTGTGAACACAAACAATGCTTATTTCCATGTCATTGTTATATTTATTGCTAATGCTACATTTTCCTACCTTGACTAGTAATAAAGCCATTATCTCATTCTGGTGCCACATTTTGGTGTAAAATTTTTTTTCCGAGTGAAAAACGAAATTCATACAACAATACAATGTTAACAAACTATCCGCATAGTCAGCCACCGCCAAGTTTACCCTTAGGGATTCTAATTCATTTTGCTTCAGATGCTAACGATGCTATATAGTGGACTGGAATAGAGAATTTGGTTCAAATTGCCAATGCACAGAAGATCAAATAGAATTTTATTTGAAAATGTTCTGTAAATTTTATGTTTTTTTTTACATTAGAGTAATATACATAATTCCTTCTCCCAAAAACTAAGCAAGGTTTTTTAAAAATAAAATGTTCTCTTGAATTCAATGATTTAAAACTCCCTTCAATCAAAGCCTTGGTTATATTTTAATGTAAGTACAATCTTTTTACTTCAATTTTGCGTCTTCTTATCAACAACAAAATAGCATTATAATATTATTTATATCATTGTAAATAGGTTTTTTGGAGAGTAATAAATTGAATTTATACAAAGATGGCTTTTTATGGCAAAAGGCTGTACAAGGATGAAAATTTATTTGACAAATTGATTAAGTTTTGTTCATACAAAATAATTGAAATGAAGGACTCTGCTATTGTGTTTCAATATCTTTCTAAATAATAATTTTTTTAAATTTGCGTAAAAACGCTCTATTTCTTGTCTAATAAATGAATTGACACTGCATCCCCTATATTTATTTAAATTAAATGTGTTTTATATCAATATTTCTAAAATGAATTGGAATTATTGATAAAATAATAAATGTACTATATAATTCCGTTAACAATATTAAGTTTCAATGGAAATTATTACATAGAAGTTTGCATCAAAATAAGTAATTTCCATTGTTCTCTTAAGTTCCTAAAACAGCATAATTGAGTTGGAATTTCCGTTTAGTTTTATCGATATAAAGTACATGCATCATTTATAGTTGTGGGAGCTTTGCTGTTTTGTTTCGCAATTCCAATTTTGAATTACGTACGCATCAATACCAAAAGGGCGAATAAAAGTAATTTGTTACGCGGGCCTTTAACAATGAGATTATAACGAACCCAGTAGGGTATTTTCAATACCTAAAAAGGAAAGCAGCACAAATTTATTCATATTACACATTGCGAATATATTGTTCATTAAAATTTTCTTCACGTTTTGCAACCAATTTATAATGACTTATTAAAAAACAGAACTCTTTTTTTATTCTTTACTATAATTTATGCCACTTTATTTGAAACATAAACACAATTTTAGTTGATGTTAAAATATAATCTCTTATTTTAAAGAAACCTAAGTCATGACATAAAACAAAACTATATAATCACTTTGTCGTCTTCAATATATCATTCGGTCTTTTGCAACTGCCGAGAATTTTGCTAAAGACATTGGCTGGCACGAGAACACGCACAAGCCCAGCCGACGTATAAGCCATAAAATCTTGTAATGTAAGAGCAATTTTTCTTAAATATTACCTCCGGACGCTGACATTCTACTTGTGAGCGTAGCGCAAGTTCAAGACTGGTCTAAAAAAGGTGCCTTGTAACTGAAGCTCACGATTGATAACAATGTACGCTTTTATCAGATTTTAAACTCCAAATTATCTGAAAACCATAAAAATGCGACAGTCTTCTTAAACTGCCGTTTATTTTGTGCCACCTAAAAGAGGATGATTGTGGAATTTCCATAAAAATTAATTAAAAATATATTATTTATTACCTTTCCGCAAATTGTAGTAAACTCACTCTTCTAAACGCTAGAATGTAATATTTCTAAGTTGCGACGTTGATGTAGATGTTGAAGATGGATGAAATGTAAAAAATAACAACTGCATCCGGGTGCACGTCGTAAGAATTTAAATCTTCCGATTTCTCCCCAGAGACCCATTACGGCCTACTATAGCTACAGGAAGCGAAATTAAGCTTTTTGCAGGTTTATCACGCACAAAAAGTAAACCGAACGCAGACGGAATACAGTCTTACCTAAATGAGTAAAAAACATGTCAAAAATGGAAAAAAATACCATGTTAGATTTACTTGCGTGGTTCTTGATTTGCATTCCCAGCGAAAATATAACTTCACAATTTCAACATGCACACGTTAAAAGGGTTATGGGCAGTTTATCGGCTTGACTCAAGTGTTTCTGACATTGATGTATCGCTAGTTTAAGGGATCTAAATTGCAAAGTAATAATAATATTCATATTGATTTTCAAATTATGCATTTTCACATTTATATTGAACATAAGCGAAATTTAATAATTTCATGTTCTATGTATAATCAATTGTTGCGTAATATTGAGAAATCGAATTATTTTACAAAATATCTATTTATTAATTGTATTGCATGTGTAAGAGATACAATTCTTTTTAGTGGATTTACTCTTTATTTCAATATTGATTTATAATTATATACAAATCTCTTCAGTTTCATATATTGTAATCCAATTAAAATGTAAGATAGTTATTATATAATCTTATTTGGTGTTGAATATATTAATTGAATCATGTTAACACAAATGCACAAGTCCAAGGACCTGAAGCTCAACACTAGTGCAATTAAATATTTGGTTGAGTATTCCAGTATTCCACTTAAACCAATCTGGCTCGTGGCTATTCAGTTGAAATTCAATAACAATAATTATAATCTGTTTGATTTATCCAATTCCATTAATCATACAGATAATATATAAACATAATCCTTTACATTTCATATAACCAGAAATATAATGTTTCACAAATTGTCGGCTAATAAAACCATAAATTGCTCCCTAATTTGCATAATGTAAATTATTGTCCCCATATTTTCCGAGAGCGCAACGATGTAAACGACATAACGTGAACACAGTCAAGGATACGATGTAAAGGTGTTTGAAGCTGGAGCGAGCGTTAGAGATGCGCACTTTCAATAGTGGATGCAATGTAAAGGTGGATGGTTGAGGCAATGTCTTTAACACATAACACGCTTGAGATGTTCCAACGAGCGCAATTGCTTTTATTTACACTCAATTTCGCCCTATGCGAGCGTGCATCAACTTGTTTGCAGCTTTCCCACCTCACATGCTCCGTTTTCACCTTTTCCGTACATGTACATGAAAATACAATTTATATATTTTGTGCATTGCATCTTTACAGTAAACATTCCATAATTTACAATTCAAAGGGAATGATGTATCAAACCACAAATAGAAATAAACATTCTATAATGCTTTAGTAGGAATTACATTTATCATGACAATGTTTCTTGACAAATATCCGCTCCATGTAAATAGAAAATCTATTAATTTTCTGACATTAGTAAAATCTAGTCATAGTCATCTAGTCATTTTTGTCCGATTGATTCTCTCAAAAATTATTGATAAATAAACTATAATTATTATTATTATAATTATTAAAACCCATAAGTCTTTTATTAATCTAATATTGTCTTACAATACCTATATAAAATTTCAATAAATAAAACCCCTTAAATGATTCAACTCAAATTTAATAAAACTGTTAGAATATCTCTTCATCATATTGCATTTTTAAAAATTTTTTCACTTTTTTTAAAATTTATTTTTTATTACATTTTGTCATCATTAGAAATAGAAGTTCTAGCTATTCATTGCGTATTAAATAAAAAAATATTCTTTTTACAGCGCACGTGACTAAATTTCCTTCATCTGTAATTAGGAAATAGTGTCATTATCCTTACATTTACGCATTAGTGCTTGTAATCCTTAAGTGAAAATTTAGTAATGACCTACGCGATTTACCCTCTCACATATTGCATACCACCACCTTCTTGTTCTACGTTTTTGGTCCCGTAAATTTATATAGATTTACAAACTGAGTTTATGTGTCTCGTGCATGGGGTGTGATTTATTGTAACCCTGCTGTTTTGCTCTCAAGTTATAATATATTTCGGTTGTCGTCAAAATAAGCTATGTGTGTACATTGCAAGTTCAACTAAGTAAATATAAACAAAAATAAATTAAAATTAGAAAATAAAATAATGAAATAATATGGGTTTTTAATTTGTTGGAGTGGAAAAAGTGCATCATGACATTATATCATGTTTTAAGTTTCAAACGAAGAAAGAGAAAGAAAAAAACTACAAATTAATTAAGTTGAATGAGCACGAAATTATATTTCAACTCAGGCAATCACTGCTTGTTTCTTATAAAGATAAAGAAGTCTTCTTTCGTCTTTCTAGGTTGTCTGTTCGTATCTTATCTGGAATTTCCTCTTATTTGTTGATTCGTTAGCATTTCCATTTATATTTCTCAACTGCTGACAGCTCATTTTGCTCGGCATTTATTGAACTTACCACGTAAATATTATAATTACATAGTGCAATAACTGCGCATTTAATATTAATCACTTCTGAAAGATTATGTTTACTAAGGTATTGCTAGTGAAGCATTGAGTTGTGTTTCATTTCGTAATTTGTTTCAGTTTCTTACATTTTCTGACATGGTGATGTGAGTACTTCTGCCAACAGCGACCGCATAAATCCAGCCGGAAAACAAGCGCGTTTTAATTTATTACGGCAATAAATCCGCGGTACAAAGCAGAAGGCGCAGTAAGAAATGCAGCAACATGAAAGCCTAGTATAACTAGCTCTTTACTCAACGCTCGTCTTAATTTTGCGATAAATCATTTCTGTCAACAATGAAAATAAAGAAATATATTGTAGAAACGATATGTACTTAAAATTTCAAGGGATTAAGTATCAGCATTATGTTTTTGGTTTAAATAAAAGCAAGTTGTAAAAAATTAAACACATTTCTTCAATTAATCTTTTTGACTTCTTGTAGGGCAAATCAACGAAGAAATAAATTATTAAACTTTCAATCTTGTTTAAACCAAGTTATGACCCTATTTTTTAAAGGGGATAATTTAGCTTAATTTGGACAATTACATTTCCAAAGTTAGAACAGGGTAGTTTGGTGCTTGATTGGATTAATGTGACGCAAAAAGACAAAATTCAACTAAAGATCATGCTCTCCTATTAAGCAAATTTTCTTGTTCTGCTGTACGCCTTGACGTAAAATTATAGATTTTTTTTTAATATTCTGGATATGACTAAGTTTTTATTCCGTTTTTGATGTCTATTCATAAATCATTTTATAAATGTAGTGACGTAAATGAGGTAATGAATTAAAAATTCAGTTCTTAAAAAGAAATGACTATGCTATACTAAGTTTTCAGACAAATATTTGTTTTCCCTGAATCAATATATATATATATATTATGTTGAGGCAAACATACTTTTGCCTGTCCCAGATCTATCCAACCTCTTGCGAGGATTTCCAAGATTTCTATCATAGTCATATGATATCATGGCAATTGAAAGACCGAATAAGACTTATAGCCACATACAACATTTTTTTGAGAGAAGTTCTTGGTGAAATTAACAAATTCAAGGTATTTATTATTTTTATTACTAAACACGTTTCTTCCATAATCTTTTGGTCACCATGTTTTACATGACATTGACATTAAATAAAATATTTAATAATTGACTAAAACAATGAGGCAAAAATAGACCTAGAAATTTAGTGAGTTAAATCCCATTTTTTTGAGATTCGCCTATTTGCAGAATAGAAGACAGCCAGAGGCCTAAGTGGGAAAATGTGGTTAAAGTTAATACCGTAGAGGGTTGTCGGTTTTAATCGTGGCTTAAGCAAAATGGTTGCTAGGGATTAATAAATATCTACTACCTAGTAGTAAAGTGAGACCAACTCAGATAGTATAAATTATCATCATAAATAATACCATTTATTCTTCTTATTTATAACTGAAATAATTAAAAAAAAAAAAAAATTAGTAACCCAGCTTAATTTCACCTTGTAAATATGTTATTGAATACAGTTGAGTTGGCATAAAAACGTGATGAGGACGTTTATATTATTTCTAAGTGAACGCACTAGATTTATTTGTTTTATTATACAAATACAATTTGCTAGTTTGTCCTCTTATCCAACAGAGAGTCGCTTGGGTATGGACCATTTTTCATTAATCAAATATGATCGTATCACAGACAAAAATGTACGCTATCCAAATGCATTGTACATTTTCCTCTCACAAAATGAATTTAAAGACTTTCAACGGTGAAACCCGATGACAAAACAATAAAACATCATGGGCGCCTCTAGGCTTTCCCTGTTGATGCGTTTCAACCCGGTCACATTTCGCCAGAATACATTGTTATCTCTTAATTGATATGACAGTGGCTGGTTGCAGTTTCAATTGTAACATGGAATATGAAAATATATATGAAGACAATTAATCTTGTTGATGCTCTGTGATATTTTTTCAAGTAAATATGCTTTATATAAAGGATTCTAATATTTTTTCATGTAATGTTGGCACATGAAAGAGAAAATACACTTTAAATATTTTACTTTCGCGGTTTTTAAACATGCAATATTAACCATAATTAAATCAGTAATAGACGTAAACAACAACGAGATTGTGCAACTATTGGAACTTGTAGAATTTTTAAATTGAGCTAGTAGCGATCACGCGAGCGATAAAAATTATATCTACATGCACGTTAAAATGTTTTTCTATTCGAATTTCATGTAAAGTACAAAATAATTGCGTTTTTTTTAAGCACACCACTTTTATCATCTGCTTAATAGCAATTTGAAAAGGGTTTTAAACGCATTTTAACACTTTTCAATAACATTACATGTTGCTTCTTTATTTAAAAATATTTAAAAGATACGTTTTTTATTTTGCTTTGGTTAACTAAAGGTGGGCCAAAGTGTCGAGATGAAAACATCAAAAACAATAACTTTATAGATGGTAAATTTCTTCCCTTGAACGTCACGTATCCATGTTCCTTCATTGCGTTTTTGTGACTTTTTTTATGGGGTACTCAACGAGCTGTGCACGCTTTTAGGTCAACACCTACCGGATTCAATATATATTCATATTCCTATATTCTCTTTTCGGGCGCATCCGGTCAGACAAGTAATCCTCATATTTCCCAAATCTAAGATTTTCACAAATGTAAAAAAAATATCATTCATTTTCTTAGGTTTAGGAAACAAGCTAAGACTGAAAACCCGCATTAAACCTTATTGCAAATCGTTTTTGTCAAGTAGGTTCTAAAATGCTTTGTTACATCAATAAAGATACGTACTTAACAAGCATTTATTATAGTATCCAGATTGTCAGTCTCAAGTGTGCTTTGATGCTTTGTTCGTCCTGTTGTGGTTTCCATCCAATCGCAACGTGCAATGGACAATATTGTCACACTACGTGGTCATTTGTAATTATCCCAAGACACCATCAGTGCAAAGCCGTCCCAACAATAATAATGAAAGGCGAATATAGACAAGAGTATGGGATAATATATTCTACCGGGTAAATGATTTATAGTGATTGATTCTTGCGCAGATGTAGCCCGGGAGGATATACCCAATTAAAACGTCCATTTACACGGTGCACTGCACAAGGTGCTTAATTCCCTGAATCATTAGTCGTTAAATTACAGATTGAATAAATACTGGAATTGTTTGTACGTTTTGCAAATCAACACTGCGATCTACAGATGCAGAACAAATTAATTATTGGCACTAATTGACCAACCATAATGTAGTCATCCCTGAGCATCGTGCAATTATCTAGTAATAAATGACCAGGCTGCGATGGTTTGATGCAAATTAGGCGGCTTTCCCTGCCGTTTCAATGGCTACTGCTCTCCTTGAGGTGTCTTAATATTCAAATTTTCCGAATTGATGTTGATCTCATTGCTCATCATCATTGCTGCGAGTCGTGTGCTACCAAATAATAGGCGAATTAATGCGATCGTATCTGCTTCACGGTGCGTGGTAAAGTAAATTAACAGATATATACGACAAGACGTAGTGTTACTGGGGGTTTATACAACAATAGTATCAGACTTACATAAATTTACATTAATCTACATTTTGGTCCTGTAGGTAGGTTAAATATGCGAAATTAACTATAATTGTACTTAACGAAAGTGAAATATTATCCAGTTTCCAAATTCAAGAAAACTCATACATGTATTAGGAGTAACACAAAATTTAACATTTTTAATACTTGAATAGTTCCAAGTACGTCTAGATGGATTCCATTTTTTAATTATGTAATAAATAAATCCAACATGCTTAAGGTCAATGTAAGAAAATTATATTTTTTGTTAAATATAATACATCCTGAAAGCTACTATGACATATAATTTTATGTTTTATTGTAGATTATAAATTATAATCTTTTAAAAAATAATAAAGTCCAGCTCTGCAATGCTATCAAACTAGAATATAACTATTGTCAGATAACTTTTTATGATACGCGGAATTATTACCAAATTATTACCGGAGACAAATTTCTATTACTTTTGTGATTTTATTATTGAGAAACTCGGGAAAATAGCAATAAGAAATTTTAGAGTTGTGTAGTTTTTTTTTAGTCTTGATTAACGTAATAAAAACAAATGCATTTAAAAAAGTCAAGTTTGTTGATTTTGTGTTTGGTATTATTTCTAACAATGCTAAATCTAAAGCAAAAAAAAAATTTAAGTTCCAAGATATGTCGTGAGTTTGTCGTTTTTTTTTTCGTTTCTTCAAGTAATATGATGTAAATATACCAATGCAATATTAGAAACAAAGACTATTCTAGTCAATTAAATATAATAATATTCAATTTGTTAATTGTTACATTTTTTAAAAGATAAAGATTGGCAGACTGGATGCAATACTAATGAACCTTTTAAATATATGGATTTGACGTACTAGGGTTTGACCAAATACAAATATTAAAATAAATGTGTGTAAAATTTTTGAAAATAAATTTTATGTTTGTTTTTAATTTATGATTTAAGAAATAAATTCTTTTTTAAAATTTATTCTTTATTAACATTGAATTTATAGAAGTGCAATATTATTTTTTCTTTTATCATTATTATAATCATCTATGTTTCAAATGTTAAACAAAAAAAATATTAACATTTATTATTGCAATTTTAAAAAACCAATTTTATAAAGGAGTTTCCTTTTGTTTTTGGATTGAATACCATTTTCCCCAAAACTTGGATAAGCTCATACTTTTACTTTATTGCAAATTTTACTTGTGTACAATGTGTACAATGATGAATGAACACAATGTGTACACAATGGCAGTAACAAATATTTTTAAAGAAATTCTCTCAACTTGTGATGTAATTTAAAATGCTTGCGTGTAAAAGCTAGCAAAGAAGGATTATCGCTTGAGAATCGGAACAAGGGAAGCAACTGGAACGTATTTCCCTGCAATGCTTGAAAATAAATTGGATTATCTTACGCCTGAAAAACTATCCAAAGCAAAAATCAAATCCGCACTCCACACCCTTTACAATTTAAGTCACAAGATCTTTTTCTCTCGGACAAATTCGAGAAGAAAAAGTATTAGAAAAGCTTGTAAGCATTTGCTCTCCGTTTTACAGGCACGTGAGAACTGGATGCTTAAGCCTGGATTAGCTAACTACAATAATTATTTTACAATTGAACGTTTGGCAACTTATAAAATTAAATTCATGTTTTATAGGCATTAATAAAAAACCTTTTATGACAACGATTATTTTTAAAATCACATTTTGGGCGGCTTGGGCATGCTAGGAATTCCAATTTTGTATTTAAGCTGAAGCTACACACGCTAAATTAAGCTTTTTACAAGTTAAAAAATAGTGAAGATAAAATAAAAATAACAATGACAGATAACATAGTGTAAAGAAAAAAATAAGTATGCTTGAATTTTGTTTTGTGATTGCGATTAAATTAAACTGCATATTTGAAGAAGAAAAAGGAATAAACTATGATTTAGAATATTTAAATTCTCAAGTTATAAAAACTCCTCCTATACGATCTGCTTGCTTACTTCTGGTTATTGTTATTTATTGGCTTCATTATTAAATCATAAGCTTAGATTTTATTATTTTTTGACTTAGAACAATGATTGTTAGTTTATCCTTTTGTGATTGTAAGTTATTGTAAGTGTGTAAAAATTTCAACAAAAATGAAGAATAGCTTTTGCTTCCGATTTGGTTGCTAAAGTTTCATAATTCATGAAAATCATAATAACGAAACGTATGATTATAAATAAAATGATTTACTAAAAGATGTTCATGATTTATATCTTACTATTATGTGTTTTTTTTTGCTTTTCACTAACCAGAAATTTTATAGAATCGTTTTGGCAAATCACCACCCGTTTGTACGGTACACAGGAAGCAATCGTAATTCGACTGTCAATGCTCGACAGCGGTGACACCGGCGAGTTTCCAAATGATATCGGTGGCGGCATCGGGTACAATTGTGCCAAATCCGCTCGAAACGCGTAAAACGATCCTGGCTTCTGCTGGCTGTTAAAATTTAGTAGTGATATTATTAAACCATTTGCAGACTTCAGATGAAACCAGCCATGTCGTAAATAACGCCGCTCTACATTTTCCTGTATCTGTACATGTTACTTCCCCTAGTTCGTATTTTATACAGAATTGGAACAATATAGTTTCTGTTGAAATTGTTGGCGATATGTATTTTATGTAAAATCTGTTTTATGTCTCTACTTTTTTGAATTTATCGTAAATTATGCAGGCATTTGCAGCACAGCATCAAAAGTTTTCTTGAGTACACCAGGTGCGGGTAGGTTTGACGCATCAAATCATTATCTTTGAAGCATATATGGTAAGTGTTACAAGTGGTGGCGTTCACAAATATGAATGCTTTACAAAGCTGAATACAAAACGTCGGCAATGCAGCGCGCATAGTATATAAGAAAATGTTCCCAACAAGTGCAATTGGTTTTATTTTTAGTCAGGACGTAACCATCTCCGTAACTTACTAAATTGAAATGCAGGCTTTTTTATAATATTTATTTAAATATGTAGGACGTAGAACTATTTTGGCTCAACATTCTGCAAAGAAAGAAAATTAATTTGATTGTTAGAAAACAACAATAGCAATTCCCATTTTATGTTTGTTAATTTTTTATTTAAATTATGCATTTATTTCGTGGAATGTACATTTTGAAAGGCTAGAAATAGCGACAGTTTACGCCCACCTTTATATGCAGCAGACAAAAGCAGGAACTGCTGAAAATACGCAGCATACTGAAATGTGTTCCAAAAGGGGAACGCGCCACAGAAACAAATGAAGAAAAAGCGGTAGCGATTGTGTACTGCGATGCGAAAGTGAGTGCATTAAGCGCATGGAGCAAGTACGACAAATGGTGGTTGAGTGATTAAGTAAAAAGCGACGAGCATACAAATGGTAACAAAACATAATAGCAAACCAACACAAAGGACCACCAAAAAGAGGAGTCTAAGAAGGTACAATAAATTTTGCGTGGAGCAGGTGTTTTGATTAGACTTTGAAAAAAATGTCGAGAAAATAAATGTTTTTCTAAATGTGAAAATAATCAAACTGAAAGGACCGGATTGTATTGTATTTATTTTTTAATATATTTCTCACTATACTAGGGCATAGGTCTGTGGAAGGTGGAGCATTGCAAATGTTTTCATAGAATAAGCGTTCGTTTGTTTGTAGTTTTGTCATGAAAGTACTATACAAGTAATTGTAATGTAAATTAATTTAGAACTAAATTTTCTTCGACAATCTAAGATTTTTTTAAAATAAGAATTGTTCATATGTATTCTTGACTCCAAACGCAATATCAATTAGACTGTTTTATCAGTTAAAAACGGATTGTTTGTCACGCAACAAACTAAGTGTCTGAAAGTCGAAGTGTCTTTCACAGAAACAATTACCATACTCTCTGGCGAATGGAGCTAGTCTCTTGAGCGCATTTGAAATGCAACGATTTGTAATTTGGATACGGATACCAAATTGAAAGAAAATTAAATAAGAATCTAGTGCACAAGGATTCTCACTTGACTAAACTAATACTTCACTTCAATTTACAATTCCAAAAATTTAAGAAGACTTAATTTAATTAGATAGAAAGTCTTAAATTATTTTCTATTATAAATCATGCAAAAATAGGGGGAACAAAAAAGAGGAGAAAAGTAAAAGATGTGATAAAGTAAAAGATAAATGTACATTACCCAAATTTCCAATGTTTGCCGTAATGAGTTTCGTTATTTATTTACAAACGACTATATGTGAACTTGTTTTGTTAACTTAAAAAACTACCAATGAAGTGTTTGTCGTACGCAACATTCAAGCAAAGGTTCCAAACACAATTTTCATTGTTTATCGACCAATTCGCAGAGCAAGCTAGATAGAGTTTGAAAGTGTTAACGCTAAACAATTTGCAGTGTTTTTTTGTAAAATAAAACACTCAAAGTAAATACAACAATAAATTTTTATTTGAACTACTCATAAATGTTTTAACTATGGGGTTTGTTATGTATAAAAATGTGGTATTTTTTTAGTATAGGAAAAGTAAGGGTGAATAAGGACAATTTATTTGATCCTTGTATAAACATTTGCGGGTATATTTGTCTCTTATATTATATTATGCACATTCAAAAATCATTTTTTTGCTATTAAAAGATTCTTGGAATTTTATATATTTGCTAACCTCTTTAGGGAAAAACCTATCAGGATTAGTTGAATGCAACATATTTTACTGTCTATTTGAAGAGTATTCTTTCAGGTAATAATTAGTAGTTACTTCTAAATTAATTAAGAACCTAGGGAGTTTTATATACGATTTAATTAGTTTTTGACATTTTGCTAAATATGCGCTGGAAATTTGTGTCTGGATAAAAAATTATTAAACATAGGTAAATGTTTGTTATATTTAATTGTGGATTAAGAGTTTCTTTTTTTAATTATTTAATTAGTTTTAACTTAAATGAAAACACCTAAAAATAGTAAAACATGGTCTGGAGATGTAAAACTATGAAGGTTAGATATTACCACAATTATATAGTGCTGAGTTTTGAAGAACCCAATATTTCACTTTCTAACAAAGGTTAGGTTAGGTTTTAGCACAATATTTGGTATTCACTTCACAAAGTAAATAATTACCATTAATAAATTATAATACATTACTACTCAACAATATATCTACTATTTTTCCATACACTATTTTTTATTTTTCATGACAATTGTCTTTTTTATGACAAATGTTAAAAACTAGGTAAATAATAAAGATAATGATACGATATTTAGCGCATCCCAAATTTAGGCATGTAGTAATACATATTCTGACATATTCTATATTTTACATATTCTGAAGTTCTTTAAACTTGTAAATATATAAACTAATTATAACTTAATTCATTAATTGGTTATTAAAATTATGTGGTCAAACCTTCAAAACATTTTTGCTTTGTGATTCCTTTTTTTTTATTTCTCCTAAAAATATATGAGGCATTACAAAGCAAAGAAGATTAGTTGGAAGGTAGCACATTAGGATTTCTTGTCACCATCTTCTAACCTCCACGAAATCCTCGAATCAAACTTAAACCGAGCAACATTTTATGTCAGCTTAGTAAGCACCGAAGGCAAAGGTTTTAGGATTTTAGCGAGTTTTTTGAAAATTTTCATCAGAACAAAATAGTACAAAGTATTGGTACACAAAGTAAAAAATATATAAGAAAAGGGTATTATTAATTTCAATTTTTCCGAATTTAAAATCGAGTATTTTAGCTACCTTTAGAAAGTAGTGCAAAAGAGTACTCTTTTCTCTTTATAGCTTCTAACTCTAGAGTCGACTAATAACCGAATTAATTAGGAAAGGTACGGAAATCTGACAGGAGCACGTGATTACGATGTCAGTTCCACGTAAGCTCCAACCCCAGTAACCATATAACCCAAAACTTCAAACACTTCTTTTAATTTTAATTAATACAAGTTATAATATTTTTTCAAATTTATCTTTCATTAATTTTACACAAAAAGAAGTTTATAATAAATCTATAACTTTGTACATTTTAATTAGTAAGTTAAAATTTTCAAATAAAGGATCCAAATTTGATTGATTTTGTTTTTAAGAAAACATGACTCGCATCAATGACTTTCATGCTGACAACTATATACAAATGTCGTTTTAAAATAAATAATTCTATTCAATAATTTAGATAAAAGTGAGAAAAAAAGTTTTAAAGTACTTAGTAAAATTTCCATTTTATTGGCAGTTTTGTATGTAAACGCATTTTTAAAAACGCCTGCATCAAATAAAAAACCTGCACGGTAATACAATTAATACCTCCTACATATAAAAATTTTACTCCACGTTTGGTAGAAATAGGTATAATTAATGTAAGAAACCAATTTAATTATATATTAAATTAAAATGTTTTGTAATTATTTACTATCTCATTTTATACTCCGACCACGTTATAGTACTTCTTGACATAGTCCTCTAAGACTATTTATTTCTTCTTTTCTTGTGGCGTCTTTGTGGTCGGTAGTAGCTACAATTAAATTCAACCCAGCACACTCTTCCTCATCCAGAACGCTTAGATGCCTTTTCGCGCTAAAAGCTTCGTCTGTAATAAAACCTCTCGCTCCAAGGCTTTGCTCTGATAAAAGAGCTCCGCAAAAGATATTATACTTTGCCTTTGAAACATTGAGGCAACGAAAATAAAAGAAATTGGCAGTTTTCTCAGCATCTAAGAGTAACTAGACATGAACTATATATATATACGTTTATCTTTATACCTTCTCAACTATTAGATTAATTAGTTTATGAGTACGCTTTGGTCAAATATTGAGCAAATATTTATTTAATGCATTAAAGGTGCTATTAATGGTTGAACATGGAAAGTCACGAACCCTTCAATGCAAATGAGAAGTTAATGTCTCCTGGCGGTTGACTACAGGTGTCTAGATATTCAAATTTAGAAAATTGGAGCTGTACTAGTTGGTTGTTTAAGGTTGAGTGAACAATTCTGGGTCCTGCTTAATATTATGCAAATTAATGCGATTGCTTAGTGTCTTGTGTTGTTAATTGAATTAAAGACTTCCATAATTGTGAATTATGTGAATTATGCTGTAATTATATTATTAACGCAGTATTTAATTTGATATACCAGCATTATTTTTATAAAATTAAAATTGACGCTTTATTAAAATTAGCATATACAAACAAAATTTGGTGTTTGCATTATAAAATATCTGTATGAAAAGATATAACATGTAAATTTATCAATATCATTTGGTGTGTTTGATGTTAATAAATTATTTATTATATTGGCAGTTATAAATATGTTCTTTATTTAACTACATTATATATTAAAGTTTATCTAGTATCTACTTTTATAAAAAGGTGAGTATAGCAATTCTACATTTTGTCGTTTTTCCGTCTACAAGTTTTAATGGACTTCCAATTCGCCATGTAGTCCTAAGATTCGACAGCAAACGAAAAACTTCCAAAGTAAGAAACTTTCTGAGCCCAACTGGAGTGATACTGATATATAATTGCTAAAATAATTAATTACTATACTTCACATCTTGGTTAACTACTTAATGTAAACTAGATTTAAAGCTGTTTTATTTATTTATCTATTCATTTATCCTTTTCGATGCTATCACACTTAACAGAATTTCTTTGTAAATGTCATAGTGTAATTAATCATGGCTTGCATTTCTGGTACTTTGTATCATCATTGACATTCTATATACATCTTTCATACTCTCATAAATATCGCAATTGTATTATTAAAAGCCAAGTTAGTTGAACCACAGTTTTTAGAATTTTTTTCTCACTAAACTTCATTTACAATAAATTATTGTCAGGAACATAGTTTGGACGTTTTGTATTAAAATATAACCAACAATTTTCCTGTTTAATTTATAAGCAACGGCATGGTGTGTACTCAACAGTAGATTACACAACTATTTTCACTCCAACAACCTCGACTTTAAGTCGATTGCCCACCACTTTTCGTCGATTTCACTTCATCGAGCTGCAGGCGTGAGAAGAGAGGTTTTCTTGCACGACAAAATCCATTAATTTCACTTAGAAACTTTTGGCGGCACGTGCAAACCACTAGAACGACAAACAAACCACCCGCCACACATGTTACTACAAAACAAATAGAAAATAAGCGTAGGGCCTACAACCACACAATATGAAAGCAATTGTGTGAATTTGCACTTCAATTGAATTCCTCATCTTATTCCACTTTAATCCTGCTTGCTGAATATATGTCTTAAATTTTTTCTAGTATTTGAAGGGGATGATAAATCACACAAAATCAGAAAATCTCTCAACTTAAATCCACCACATGTCAAGTGTGTGTGATTTGTGCAAGATTTCTGGGAAATCTTGCTTCTCTCATTCCGACAAACGATTGTATTGTGCATTTTGTTGGCCCATCGTGGTAGGACCAACTAGGGCCAACAATGGGTTAGGCTATCTGTTAGTTTTAGCGCTATAACGTTATAACGTTGATGCATTATTTATACGCGTTACGGGTTTGTGTTGTGATCGCAACTTGAAGCTGATGCGATAAATCTGACCAAGGCTTTGTACCTCGTGGATTGTTCGTTGTTTACGTTGTGTGCATAGTATGCATATTGTAATAATCTATATCAATGCCTACTAATGCCTGTTTGAGTTCAATGTCGAAAACATTTTTTCATCCTGACAATGACATATATTTCATGCAGTTGCAGACTAAAGCTCCACAGACAAATTATGATGTTATGTGCTTTCATAAATAACAATCTAATTTTCTTTTGTTTTAATCCCAAAACTTTTAGTTTTATTTAATGTAATAATAATTCTGCCAATTTTATATTTTATTGTTTAATCTCTGTGGCACAGATGTAGGGATGTGTTGAAACCATTTTTGTATAAGCACTTTGGCTTTATTTCTATGACAATTTGCCAATGGTTCCTATTTCCTGAAATTTAGAGATTGGCCGTTCAAAAGTTACGACTTGGTTAATTCAACTTCCTCGGTCATGTGAAGGTTGTAGAATGTAGAATTGGATGACACATGTTGGAAATAAGATGAAATCCTCACAAGCCTGCTCATTCAGTAAACCTCGGAGTTGGAATATTACTTTTAATAAGCAGGTTTTGGCGTTACTTTAAATTTATATCAAAACTACCCACTTGTTTTATGGTTTTTTAAAAAATATTTGTTTATTTTTAACATGAGAGACAGTAGCATATTAAGTCAAGAATTTTTCTGACATCCATTATTGCAATGATAAAAGGTGACGACAGTGGTAGGAGAATTACACGTACATTTTCAACTGACGTGGAAACCACGTCATTCTGTAATACTGCAGCAATTTTTCTTATTTATTACCTCCGGCGTCTGACAACTGTTTCTTCCTTTCAGTTTGCGTCCAGCACATTTTTAACAGGAGGAGTTATTTCCGAGCATTCAGTTAGCGTTCTATTATCCGAGAAGTAAAAATAATTGCTTTCAGCATGCAAATATCATTTTATTTGATTTGCATTATTTATATATTTGATTGACATGACAATATAGAGTTTATTGTAACTACCAATTTAAAAATCAACTTATATTTTGATATTTTATAGAACAAAATCCATTTTGCGTGAGTATTTTGGCAAAATACTTTTGTATGTTCCAATTCAAGCTAAAGCTTGATGGCTTAGATTGTCAGTAGTGCTGTTTGAAAAAAAAAGTGCTTCAAAAAAAAACAAGATTATCTAGATATAATATATTTTTCAAGCTTTATCGGATTCCAAGCATTTCTTGTTTTCAAATTTTAACCATATCATCAACTTAAAATAATATTTTATTTAAAGCCCATATTTTTGATTACCCCAATTAACTTTTATTACCCGCCCATTCGTACGATCAGACTGATGGCATAAATTGGAATGAATCGATTTTGACAACTTTACCCTCGTGAAGTTTCTCCACTCGATTACGATAGAAACGCTACCCAGCAAGTTCCTATGACCTCCTGCCGCTTCTTACGCCATCGTAAAGCACCTTCCAAGCTTTTCCCAAAGCTCCTCCACTATTGTTTCAGACCAGAAAACCAATTTTTCACACCGTTGTGCTTAAAAATTGACCAGTGCATTGATGAATTCCACTAAACACCTTGAATTTATGATTATTATTTATTGTATTTAATCAAATTCGTATGCTTTATTGGTTTGGTTCCTCATTCTGTTTAGAAATCTATTGTATTATGGTTGAGTAGTGACGGTTGCATCCCTCCCCGAGTGTAAATGGTAATGTCGGTCATTGATATTCCCTTTCAAACAATGCAAACAATTGGTTCTACATTGTCTGGGGTCCTTTAGTCTTTATTAAATTCACTAATGCGGCACGTTGCGTTGGTGCCTGCTTCGTCTGGTTATTGTTGTTATTTATCGCGGTCATTTATCTGTGGTGTAATGGTAGCCGGAGGTGGTGCGTAACAAACGATTGTTGTAATAATTCAAAATTGCCAACTGAACCCAGATCGGTCACAAAATTAATTAGTGGAAGTTTTTAATTACGTCCTTAATCAGCTTTATTGCCAAAGATGCAGATTAAATTGGTTTCTGATTATTCATGAGTTATTTGACAGCATGCGGATAGTTTTAGAAGCTAATCAAAGCACTAGTTAAATTTGACATCTGTTATCTTATCGCTTTCCTCAAGAAAACATCTTTTTATTGCTGGCATCGTTCCAAGATATTTTGGTATACAGTGACTGTTTTATGAGAGAATGTGGAAATCAAACTACCCAGAAAGTTGCGTATTCCTAACAGGATAAGTATCACTTTTTTCCGCTTTTACTGTGATGCGGGTTGCCACTTTACTAAATCAATAGCTACATGAGTTTACTGCAAATCATTATGTTTCTATTTCAAACACTCAGTGAAAATGGTCCCGAATGTGTTGTAATTCCAAAATGTCATAATTTATCTTGGCAATATTTTTTGCATTGGAACATTTGTTGGACATAAAATATTTCTGTCTTGATGCCCAGAAGCAAATAGTTTTCAATTTGTAGCTAAGATATTTTTGCGCATTTTTCTTGCAAATGTTTTCCTTCTCTAAGAAGTCACGAGTCACGCAAGCAATGAACGCGCGGCTGGTGGATTGTTAGCGCACTTGTGCATATAAAATGTCATTTGTACGTGTTTTCCTCTCTAAACGAAAGTGCCAAAACATGAGCAAAAATATTTTCCCATTCAAATGCGTGCATTGTTGGATTATTTGCAAGCTTTGCTATTGTTTTAATGCGTTTGTTTGTTCCGCTTTGGTCGGTGCAAAATCAAACAGATGAACTAAAACATCAACAATGGCGTAAAACCAAGGTATGACTTTTGATATATGCTTACGTTTTTTGTACTTTTTATTCATCTCTATGTTGCCAGAATGGCTGTAATAAAATTTACCACAAAAGGTAAAAAAAACAACGAGAAATCGTTGTCAAACGCTCGTTTCCTTTTCTTGATTTCTACGACGCGTGGCGAGTACAAAGCTCAAGAATTAAAGAAGAAAAAAGTTTGTGCGATCGTGCAAATCGTTATGGTTTCCGCACTTTCTTATTCTCACCATTCTAGAGTTTCGTTTATTAATGCCATTTTGGTGCGCGATTGGAAATGACGGCGTTGCAAAGTAGCCGATATTTTCTCATAGTGCATATTCCAAGAGCTTAATGCATCTTAACTTGTTCGTCATTAGAGATTTCACAAACCTATATTAAAAACTTTTCATTTGGGGTCTTAATTCTTGCGATGGAATTAAATGCAAGCGAGCTTAGTGAAGCAAAGAAATTGAAACTTTTGAAATCTTCAGCTGAAGGTATAATCCAGCTTTATGGTAATTTATTGAAATGCATTGATTTAAATCAATAGATTGATTTACAAAAAAATTGAAAAATCCTACAAGTCTATTTAATGCTTCAATCCACTGACATTAACAACTTGATTTCTCAACTATGTACAATTTTTAATTTCCAACTATTTGTAACAGCTTATTTAAGTATCAGATGTGCATTTATTATAAATTATTAATTTATGTTTAATTACTGTATTCAATCAACCTATATAACAATTAAAATTCAAGCCTGCGTTTGAGTGTTAATTAAAATCTTTTCATTTGCTCACCTTATTCTTGCTGCTGAGTTTCGTAATTTTGCTCTGTAGAACAAAATTTGCAAATGTAAGCCAATTTTTGATTTAACTAAAAAACGCATATTTTATTCTAATCCAATAAACAAATCTTAATTTATATTTCAGCAAAAAAAAAATATCAAAACTTTGCATAACTTATAAGAAACAGCTGAACATAGTTCAAAATGTCTAAATATCACCATTAACGATGCAAAATTAAATTGCATTCCATCAAGGCAGAGAAACGCACTTCCTCATTTCCTACATGAAATGTTGCTTGCATTCCTTTAATTTACTGTCAACACTACTAGCACTCAGTCACGAAAGTGCATAGCGTACCTCATCAAGTTGATTGCAACTTTCCCAGTTTACACTCCGCGTCCATATATGTACTCAAGTAGGCCTTAAAATTTAATTTATTTCAAGCACTTAATGTATTAAAATAATTAAAAGCCAACTTTATAACCTATTTTCAAATTGGCGTTTATTGCTTGGATGTGGCTAGGTTTTTAATTTGATGAATTTTTGAAATGGTGAAGGCGCCGGTCGTTTACAGGTGTTAGGAGTAGTACAAGTTGGCACAAAGTATGGACGAGCATTTCACATCGATCTAATCAGGTTAATGTACTTGGAATGGTAAACGAAGAGAGTATTGACTGGAATGCTTACTTAAATTACTTTTAAAAAATCAATACTATCGAATAGCTGTGTGAACATATTTTGAATAGTAAGATAAACATTAAAACTAAAATTTATGAAATTGTAGTTTCCCTTGCTGTACATTTTGATTTAAGCGATTGTTGCTTTGTTGTGGTTTCCTTCAAATTACCACATGAATTGTCCGGATTCACACTTAATTTATTATCCTTCAGATGTTCCAAAAGTGCCAACCACAAATATTCCCAAACAACCCCACAATAAAGCTAAGCAAATCCGTGTGTACACAATAGAAACAACATATATCGGGGCCGATGAGGGCGATGTGCATTGTTGGCGTTAATGATTTATAGTGATTGATTCTCCACACAGATGTTCGGCATGTGCGTACACTTAATTAAGGCGTTGCTTTACATGACATGCCACGTTGTATGTCAGTTAAGTTTGTAATTAATTAATAACCCCGTCAACAAACACAAATGACTGATTTTTATAAATGTCAATATATTTATTAAACTTATAGTCTTAGAGTGGCAGTATTGTCTTTTTTTTTGCCGCGCAACTCGGAGATTTTTTTTTGTGCCTGAAGCTCTGGCCGGAAACTTATTCTTAACTCCTTTCCGCAATATTCAGTAAAAGTAAACTTTCTTGCACACATGCAAGGTAGATAGATTATTTCAGAAATTGAAAAAGTTGGCCGATAACACGCTTAATAAAGTACGCGCAAACTTTATAAACAGTATAGTTGGACGCAGCTCAACTATCGGATTGCTCAAGAGGTCAAACAAGTCGAAGAATAAGTCTGTCGCCAACATGAGATACTACAAGTATTAGACTATGTTAATCTGAAAGTTTGTAGCCATGCATTGTTGAGGCATCAGGAATGTGAAAAATACATACAATCTTGGTTAATATAATTTTATAATCACTTAGATTATTGTATATAGTATATGGAGTATTTTTTACAAACAATAGAGTAGAATTGTATATACGTATATTAGATTGACATAGTCATATAATATATCCAGTAATTTTGCATTTGGTAAATAACATAACTGTAGAGCATCAAATATTGACCTTATGAAAATTTGCAATTTGCAAGCTTTTTGCCAAAATAAATTCAAAGCAAATGATGTTAATTTATCCGGAATATAATATTTACTAATTCTACAATAGAATAATTATAGTGGCTTAAATGTAAGGAATTTTTTTCTAAATTTAGTGAACAAAATTAAGACCTCATAACCAAAAGTAACTTTAGCTACTAAAGTAGCTTTAGCAATAACTTTGTAAAGAGGTGGCTACCAATTACTCTTCTTTATCACTTACCTACCAAAACATCTGTATTTTTAATTTATCAACAATAAGAATTTTCAAGCAAAAGTAAACCAATCGCAGTAAAAGGATTGTTCTTTGAAAATAAAATAATAAAGTATAGAAAGGTATTGATTTAATAAAGTTAATTTAAAATTATTTTAAAATAAAATTTTAATAAATGGATAAAAAATTTAACGTTTAATCATAATAATATTATTTTTCAATACCTGTTTTATGTTACTTATTAGCATTAAAATATTTAAAGGGTTATATTTAAGCAAAGATAAAATTTTATAAAACATGAAATAAAATTACGAATCTAAGCATATAAAAACTTATAGATATGAAAGGATGAAAAATAATTTTCTCCTCTTTTGATAATGCAACTACAATTCTCCAGACTAGACAAAGAAAGCTTTTATACACGCGCATTCGAAATGCAACGAATTTTAAATTTGCATATAGGAACTCAACCAACAAATTTTAAAGTAAAACAATATGAAAATATTAGGTAAAATTTTGCCGGCTTGATTATTATGATTATAAAATAAAAAGCAATTTAGTAATTTTTTTTTATTTTCTTATAGGAGACTAAAGTATATATTTAATTTCCGGGATTATTAAATTTTCTGCAACTTTGGAAAAAGTATGCAAAGTAAAGTAACTATGACTGTTCAAGTAAAATGTGTAAAATACACATAAAATATAAAAATACACATCTAGAAATAGACTAATGAGCAAACACTGCATGCTAAGCTCGTTTAAACGCCATAAATTTGCTTGTTGTGCAACGAGCAAAATGTATCATAAAACAAGGTAGTTTTTATGGGTTTGCAGAACTTTACGAAATTATTCCATAGCAAAATAGTTTTATAGAATTAACTTAGAAACTGACTTGTTAATATTTGTACTCACTATGCAAGCAATTCACATTAATTGGATTGCTTAAATATAAAATAATTTAATTTTTAACCACATTTATTTGTAAAATTAACTTCCTAAAGAAATTTACAAAAGGTGGATTTTTATAAAATAGTCTTTAATTAAATTTAATAAATAGAACCAAACAAAAAGAAATAACAGCAAAAACAAATTTTTGGGATGAAATTAACTTCAATCAATAATGTGAATTCAGTTAGTTAATTTAAATGTACAAGATTATTTAATTCCATGTTGACTAAACCGTATTATTTGCGTTAAATAATTTTAATTAAAAAAATTATCAAAGGAAAAGTGGCAAATGCCAAAAACAATACAATTCTTTATATACGTAACATTTCCACTACACCAAATAATTTACTCATTGGTGTCCTTTCATAATCAATTGTAACCAACTCTATTGAAACGTCGTGCCTGTTCACAGAGCACTTTTCATTAATCACTTACGCCCTTTAACGTTTTGAATGTCGCACAGTTGGTACGTATTCCCAATGACAAAACGAGTCCAAACTGAAAACAATTTTATTTGCCAATCAAAATAACAACACGGTTTTACATCAATTAAATACATACAACTTTATAATGTACTAATTTCAACTTGAAAATAAAAAAAATTACTTTAATAATCACTTCAATACCGTCGCAACTAATATAAGTAAACATTTGTAAAAAATTTCTTTGATATTTATTCGATATTTATTTTAAAGTACTTTCATTGTAATGAAAAAGTTCGCAAAGTTATAAAAAAAGTAATAACCTTACAATCAATCTTGAAATTAACTTTAAAGTATACGAAACACGTAAATTGTAGGTGAATTTTGCCAGCAATTTATTTACTTTAGGCAAGCCTACTTGATATTTATGACGGCAATTCGTCAATAAATATGTTTGCAAACCTCTCTGCTCAAGTATCTTAATGCAGAAAATTGAAGACACATGAATAAATTTCATCATAGCACGGCTATAACGTTGAGCAGATTTATTTTAACGAGTCTCCTAAACTTTTATGTTTACGTACGTCTTGTTTACAACATAGCGGGGTTTCGTTGGAAGGAATGATTAGGTGGTAGGTCGTGCATTAGACTTTTTGACATCGTGATCCCTTCGGTTCTTGACGTTGTTCAAGCATGTGGATAAATGGAAAGTCGACAGAATAAAAAATCACGATCTGTATTCTCAAGTCTTAGCATTTGATTTGCGCTCTTGCCGTAAGTGAGCAAAAAGTTTGAGTAACTTCATTCAAGTTCATATGTACAAGCTTAATAGTTGTGCTGTATTTTAAGTTTGTTTAGCGGGGTGGAATAGAATTATCCATATAATTTGTAAGGAATTTTCATGTTAAATTTAGATGCAACCAAATTTTGATTCACACAAAAAATAATTATGAAATTAAGTACAAAGTATATATTTTTGTTGCCAGAAAAATACGTAATAAAAAGGTAAGAAACTAAAGTAAAATTCATATAAATTAGTAATATAAATATTAATTATATTGAGGCAATATTTTTCGAGCAGAATTGATATTTTACTAATTCTAATAAATTATAATTTTATAATGGTGTATAATAAATATAATTATTATTTTGTTTAAAATATGTTAATTAACAAATATAATCAATACAGATAATAATGTAATGTATACAAAATTTTAATTTTATTAGTTTACTGTTAAAAATACCAATAAAATAGTTAACAGTAAATACTATGATTAACATCACAAATATAATAATTGTAAATTACTAAGAAAATAACAACTTTCTGTTAATGTAAATTCAAAAATAAATGTTGATTTAGTTGCAGTCTACGTATCAAAAGGGAAATGTTGTTTAATTACACATAATTTAATGTTATTAGTTCCAGTTAGTTAAATTGTTAAATATTATTTTACCTCACCATGCCACATAACACGAAGCTTTACCAGAAAAAACTGTTTCAAAATATTTCCAAAAATATAACTGTTTCATGTATTATGGTGTGTAACGCACATTGTCAACACGTTTTATTCTTCGACATACATATAGAAATGTATTTACATATTTACCTTTACCACACCTGTCGATCTGGTTGTGCGCTTGATTTAATCTTATCAGAACCTGTACATTTGCATTCTCGCCAGACTTGTAAACCGGGAAAGCGCGGTTTGCATATTACACGCAAACGTAAATGCGCTTGGGAGTGAGTACTAATGCACGTGAAGAAATCGTTGAAGAAAAGGCGAAGAGTGAAAAAGGGGGAATTGCTGAAAGCTTGGAGTAATGCGACTTTTTGAGCAGATTGAAGGTATTTAGACAGTCAGTAAGCAGTAGGTTTGAAGTTGCACGAAGCATGCTAAAAATAAAGACTATTATCACACACCAAATATTCAAAAAGAGAATATTGTGAGTATAATTTATTCTAAAACTCACAAAAGTTGATCTCAATACGAGACAAAATGTATGAGAATAGCGGTGGCAATGGAAAGATAGAAAAACCAACCAAATTTACGCAAACCCATTTTTTTTTCTTGGATGTCACGTATTCGTTTTTATGACTCAACCAGGAGAGAATGCTTGCCTTTAGGTCGACACCTACAAAATCCAATCAATATTCATACTTCTAGACATCTTTTACATCCCAGTGGAAAGCTACAAATGACATTCCTGTAGTTTTTCGGGATTTTCTTATATTTTTACAAAGTAGTCTATTAATACTTCCTACAGAAAGCAGTTTTACTTTTAGAACAGTCTAGAAACTAAGAAATCAATTATCAAGTTTTTCCATGCTAATTAACTAAACTCATTTTAAAACCTTAAAAATCTTAATAATATAGTATTTCTCTAGTTAAAATTTCCCTATTGGAGGGCAGCGCCTGCGCGCATCCAAAGTTCCGTGATGCTTGCAAAAGCTGCGCGCCGCCCCCGCAACCAGTAGCTGGAGCTTATTCGTGGTGCACGTATCGAGACCAGACTAGAGTTTGTAGAGAAGGAATTCGGGCGCGTTTTTATCCTAGGGATATTGACATATAAAGTATTATAAAATCTTTTAAACAACACATATCAGAGAAATTCAATTTAAAAAATTGCTTCACATCTATAAGCGAATAAAAACGAAAGTTTGTGTTGGTTGAACACATCATGATTTTTTAGAATTACGGATAATCCAAATAATAGGTAAGTTGTGCAATAATTTCCCAGTGAAAATGTGTCTGCAATTAATATTTAACTGGGACCAACATTAAATCTTATTCCATTCAATTTAATAAATTACAAAAAAAAAAAATTTATAGTGCTTTAGATTAGAATCACAGTAGTATTCTTTAAATTAATTATACGCTGGCAAGCTGGAAAAAAAGCTGAAATCACCTAGAAGCACGAAGAGGAAAACCTAATAACATTACCACTGGTTACTATTACACGTGTTATCTAAGTCTCTGAAGTAGGTAAAAACGCAGCATTAAATGTTTACGTTATATCTCCCTAGAGCTCCCTAGAGCAGACTTGCAATACTGTATGTTTATGCAAATTAATATGCACAAATTACACCTAACTGCAATACACAATCCCAGCAAGAAATGCTGTTGTTTTTATACCTTGGTTTCTGGTGTATAACATATTATTACACTATAGTTTCATGTGAACTATACATAAAAATGCAGTAAATATATAAGTTTCATAGAGGAATATTATTTATTAGGTCTATTTAATACTGGAATTAATGTTATCATAAATCTAGCAAATGTGTACTAATTATAAATAAATTACACTTTTTTTTTCAAGCTAATAAAATTACCATTTGGAAAAAAAACCAACACTTGGTGCTTTAAGTATAATTTTAAGAGTATATCAACTTTGATTTGATTTTTAATCCTGCAAACCTTACTACTGCTTAGTTTGAAGAGCAGGTGTCCATTGTAATTTCAAAAGTTTTAGCTGAAATTCATTAGATAGTTTTGACCATCAACTTTTAATGGGTTTTCTTAAAACGTTGTCGCTTCTTTAAGGAAACCAAGGAAAAGGTTTTGTGAAGAAATTACTAATTTGGCTTTGGTCGGCAGTGACATTGGTTTATTGTTAGCTAAAACCATTAATTACCATGTCCAAACTACCCCAAGGCATGCAACTAAACCCGGGAGTAAATTACTGCACCAAGAATATTTGTCAAGAAATTAATTAGAGAAACAATTTTTAATACTGAAATATCTCTTGTTGCATTTTAATTAATCGCAAAATATGTTCTTTACTAATTTAATTAACTTTTCAATTTTCAGGCTTAACCAAATCATCAGACATTCAACCAATGTGGTACGCAGCAAAACACTCAAACTAAACTGATTAACAATTTCAACCAGTGTACTCCTCTCTGTTGAAATAGACACAAAGTGAAATGAAGTAAACATTTTCTCCGCAACGACACTTTTGCGTTGGCCCCAGGAAGAATGGGTGCACTGTGTGATTACCCGCATTCGCGCCCAAATTTGTGACGAGTGTGCGTCCTGTGATTGTGCAACATCAGTATCTGCATAATCGGCAGTAGTGAAAATCAGCCCTTTGTAAAGGCATTCATTCGCGTGTATAGTGTGTGCGCAATGCGAACAATATGTGGACTGATTGGTGGATACAATATATTATCAGTAGCCTGCTACTGATCCAGCACATGCCAGCTATCAGTGTGTACGGTGCCCCATCTTTGAATAATGGTGATCAGGATCGTTTACAAGGTGCGTATCAAGTTGGAATACTCCAAATGCAAACGAACTTTACGTGTACACAAAGCAAAGTTTAAATATATTTCCGCCGCTTAATTGGCGTCTTTGAAAGAAACGGAAAAATATTCATTAGGCTGCAAATGTTCTACGTTTCCTTATTTCTCTGTTTAATGGAACAATACACCATTATATTTCCAGAGGAATTAACAAGCGAGGCATAAACTTTTCAAACATTTTTAAGTTAAAGCCGATTTTCCAAGACAATTGCTACCGTCAGCATTTGTCACATCAACTTACATCATAATAAAACAATAAATCCAAAGAAAAGAAACCTCTGCGTGAGCGGCGGGCTTTGATCCGCATGAAAGCTTCAGAATTCTATGCCAACGCGACCATCATCCGGTATTCGAATCAGTTGCGCGTCAGTTTGTCCTAGTTGACGCGAAAAAGCTGCGCTTGCGATATGATCATCATTGCGGAGATTTAACGTTATAACGTTGATGCATTATTTATACGCACTGTTGGCTTGCAATCGCGACTTAGAGCCACTGCAATAAATCTCATCGCGGCTTCGTGAAATGCGCGTGTGTAGGGTGTTTACGCTCAGCGCAGACTATGCATATTATATGAATCTATAGCTTTGAGGGTGGATGAAAGTAATTTGATGCGCGAACAAATAATGGCCGGAGTCAAGCGGGAAATGCCAGATTTTTCCAAGCGAGCAAAGGACAACGGCACGCATAACTCATTTTTAGCTATACATTTCACGCGCGAATGTAACTGAAATATATTGTACACTTTTCATACCCAAACTTTTAATTTCTAAATAAAAACAAATTTTCACTTTTTTAAATTACCGTATACTATTTATTGATTGTTGAAAGAAAAAATATCAAAAATTGAGTTGGAATGACTCAAAAAAAATCTATGTCTTTGTCAACCATAACTCAATTTCTTTTTTAAATAAACGTTTAAAAATCGTCGCTATTTATCTCCTCTTCTTGTTGATTATGATGTGCAGAGATTTAAAAAGTAACAATATATCATTTCGTTTATGAAATGTTTCCAGTTTATCTCCCGTTTTTATTACATTTCTTACCTTTCTCTACTACTTTACCACAGGTAGAGGGAAATAGTTGTTTGCTCATCTATGAGCTAGGAAGGTGATACGATAGCATTATTATTTCACACGGTTGTCCAAATAAAGTATTTTGTTCAAAACTGCATTACACAGAAATACTATTATAATTTCTTCTGGATAACAAAAAGCCAAAGATAAGTCCCTCTGAAATAAATATTTTGTGGAATAAAATTCTCATTCTTGAAATAAATGTCCCTTGAATTTATCCACCAGTAACATAACTTATATTTGTTGTTTTTCTTAGTTTCTTTTTGGTAGATTAAGATAACTGTTGAAGGCAACAAGGGAGTGGAAAAAAAAAAAACAAATCTGCAAAATAGAACACATTTTATGACTTTTCTTCCGAAAAAAACCACCACAAAATAGTCCTCAATTAGACCCAAAGATATAAAGAAAAGATCAAATACTTGGTACGTGCTTTTTAAATAACACCAAGAGCTCAGAAATAATTACAAGAAAATAATTGACATAGGACCTAAAGCCCTTACAAAGTATCCTCAACAGTTTCTATCCTATTATAAACTCAGAAATCAATACTTCTAATTTAAAACAACTTCTCTTGCTTATGTTCCCCAAGGAAGTTGTGGTAAGAGCAATAATGAGAATAATTATAACTTATTAATATATTCTTGATATAAATTTACTCCACCAACAATATAATATTTCTTTTTCATATACCATTAAAGCTAAAGTAGTAATAAAACGCAGCATTAATGTCCCAGTACACTATTTTTGCTGCATATGATAGTAATATCCTGGCAAATCAAAACCTGAGAAACTTCAATCGATTAATATTAAGATTATTGCAAATCTCTAATTACTACCAGAGCTTGGCCATAATTTGAACATGCGTCTATACCAAAGCCCGCAAATGCAGTTTGGGTTTAATTGGTTGCATTGCAAATAGAGGAAACCTATATAAATCCTCCATATAACCTAGAAACAGAGGACCATAGAGAAGAGCGGAATGTGGAGGAAAGCATAAAGGCAAATAGTGGAGGGATTCTAAGGGAATAGAAGGAGTGTTACAGTCAACTATTAATATAGAATTTCATTAATTTCCGCTGTATATACCTTTGGTTGGAACTGCATATTCTGTATTTGCTTGAAATTAATAACTTGCTTTACATTCCTAACTAAATTGTTCAAAGACTAGCTTTCAAATTACCTTGCAAATCACCTACTAATTGTATGAATAACAACTATTATTGCCATATTTGCAAACACAACATTGTTAGCAATAATTTTTGTTATTCCATCGTTTCAAGGTATTTACGTATTGTTTGCAGAGGTAATTGCAAACACTAGCTGAATGCGAATAGACGGGAATGAACTAAAATGGGCAGAAATGTCGACAACAAGGCGTGAGTAGGCGAGAATGGTCATTATGACAGGCAATTAAGAGAAGCGCACAAGACCGGTGTTAATTTACTTTATATTGCTGTCGGCTTTATATATATATATGTCTGGGTTGGAATTACCCACTCTGATGATGTGCAGTCCAAAAAAGATTGGACTGCAAATGTGC
>JAODGC010005400.1:38993-59270 GCA_027574925.1 Ecitoglossa quadriceps | reverse complement strand
GGTGAGCATATGCAAATCAGGGAACATACTCTTGTGAATAATATATCAACCCATTCTCAAATTACTTACACAACGCACTACTCCGAATTTTGCTTTGCCTGAGGTCTTTTGTGTTTATTGTTTGTTTACAATGCGTAAACTTTCTAATTTACTGGGAAATTCTTCATTAAACTTCAAGTGCTGTGGCTTTCCCAGTTGATCCAACAATTATAACAATAGCTTGCTGATATATAGCATTTACAGGTAAAGTGGGAAATATTAATTATTTTATTTTCACCAGCATTTGAAACGAATTAAAACACCTCACAGCTTACATTAATAGTTTCTTATAATGCAATAACCCTCTGCATACGAAGATAATTCTCAGACGTGTAATGCTTCTTGTCAGTGTAGGTAGAATTTAAGGTTTCTGGCTGCTGAATACGGTTAATGTATTATTCACCCAGCCCTGTCGAGACCACTGGGCACACTGCACGCTTCCAACATTGACCCGGCGGCGGCAGCGCCAAGCACTACATTGGGTAAATGTTATTTACACCACAGGAGTGAATAACTGCGTTAACGGCACACTGAGGTCTACTCTTAAGGCAGATAAATATGCATTCAAAATAAACCACAATAGCCACTAGAATGGATTTTCTTCGCAAAGTAAAAGATTCTGACCAAGATAAAAAGATGTTAATTGATTCATGTTTAGTACGATATTTTTATGGTTACCTACAATATTTGCAATCTTTATCTGATACTTTCAAAGTTCTTATGTTTTAAGCAAAAGTTTCTTTTATTTTTGCTTGCAGGTAATTCTTGGAGGTGGTCGAAGACATTGGCTGCCAAAAGTCGCTCATGATCCAGAACAGACAAAAGAAGAAGGCAGGCGACTGGATGGCCGTAATCTCATCGACGATTGGATGCGTGATAAGAAAAAGCGCGGATTGAAGGCTGAGTATGTGTGGAACAAAGGGCAGCTCGATAAAGTCAACTCGAATCAAGTGGACCACTTACTCGGTGAGCGTGTTATTGCATTCTATACTCGGTTTTGTTAAGAGGAAATTAGTTTGGTGTTTTGATGAATAAAGAAACGGTAGATATAAAACACACGTGTGCAATTAACTGAAAGAGGTGGCTGCAAACAAAGTTCTTCTTTAGGATGATATCTGCAGATCTATAGAATCAAGACAAATTTGTTTGTTTTCAACAGAATCAATAATTCAAACTGTCAAATCTGGATGATTATATATACATTATCTTATAATATTAAATATTCACTTTTGCTTGCCATTTGTATTGTAGCATGGTAGAATAGAAACCAATATGCCACCTCCAGTAAAAGAAATGTTTGCAATGTTTTATTTTCAAGCAAACTGTAAATATGTCATCGAAATTTTCGATTTCTGTCATTTGCACGCAGTTCTTTACGCTAAGCTACGAATGAAATTTTGCTGGCAAGGGGGCGTGCAAATAGAAAAGATGGAAAGTATTGAATTTTTCTACATATTGGGCATTTGGTTCACCAGACACATTTGGCGCTTTCAACAAAATGCAGAAATGCGCTGCATTTACATTCACTTTACATGGTCGTATAGCCTTGTTGAAGGGACGAGATGGCAATATGTGAAAAATGTATTGCAATTTGTTTCACCTCGTTGAACTAAATTCAATTTGCAATGACTAATAGCATTCTTGTACTATTCATCTCTTCAATATCTGTGGTGCTTCTATAATTTCCAAATAAATATCCACAGTAAAAATATTAAGCAGGTAATAGTTAACATGTATGTTAAAATGATTGGCATCAATTTTGCTAACAGACATTTGCTGTCTTTCTATGTTAGATGAAAATAAAAGTGAAAATGTCTGGGGACCTTGCTAACCTCACCAAAGGCGAGATAAACTTAGTCGGTTAGAGACTGGATTACACCCGTAGCTGCAATAATAATGATAATAATCATAGAATTCAGGTGGAATGAAAACGAGGAGAATAGCTTTAATGGCAACGTTGCACAAAAAATGTTCACTGGAAAATTCTTGTATTTGGAGCTGCATAACGAACTCATTTGTTTTCCACACTCACCAGGGAAATAAAACGAAAAATAGGACAGTATGCTGATAAGCCTAATTTGTTTAAATAAACTCATAAAAAATATACTAAAAAAAGATAGATTGCCATATGAAAGCCAATCAATCTTCTTACATAATTTGTTTTCAAAAATAAAAAACTCAGACATTGATGTATTCATACTGAAATAAATATAATATATTTCTAAACCGACAAGACAGTAATTTATTTAATTATTAGCAACGATGCACAATAAATCACCAGTTTTTTATTTCTACTGAAGCGTGATATATTCCATTTTTCGCATTTAATTTGATTAATATAGGTTTTTATTGGTTACAGGATTATTCTCTTATTCCCACATGGATTTTGAAGCAGACAGAGATCCGGGCCCAACCGGCGACCCTTCATTGGCCGACATGACTCGTTCAGCTCTGTCGGTACTGCTCAAAAATCCAAAAGGTTTCTTTCTGTTTGTGGAAGGTAAGAGTATTGTTATAACTTTGTTTTCTACAATATATAATTTTGAAAACAAATAAATAAAGGATCCACTGCGTTGGTTTAGTAGCGGAAGTAAAAACGTAGAAATGATTGCTTGGCCTGCAACGCATTACGAAAGCATTGCGTGCATTGCCGCGGAACATTCGTTCTCCTTTTGGGCGCATTTGGACGCAGTCCGCATGCATCATTTGGCTGCTTGCCAAAATGCCTCGGGTATTCCAGAGGATAAGGCTAGGTTTATATGTAAAGTGTCGATATTGACAAATCTAAGAATACTAAAAATAAATAGAATAGAGAAAAATAAAAAAAATCAATTAAAAATTATCATCCATTGATCTCAATTCCTCCAATTAAATAATACTGTCTTTGTTTTCAAATCTTGCAGGTGGACGAATAGACCATGCTCATCACTACAACAACGCCTATCGAGCTCTGGACGAAACACTCGCCATGGAAACAGCAGTCCTAGCAGCCCTAGAAATGATCAATCCAACTGAAACTCTTCTGGTGCTCACATCAGATCATTCGCATGTGATTACACTTGGCGGACAAGCAACTCCACGTGGGCATCCCATTTTAGGTAATGATCTTGCTTTCATCATCCTGGTCCTTTCAAATCCTTTCAATAACTTCAAATGACTCCATTGGTATTTTGTTCCCACTGGTTAAAGGGCCTGATAGCAAAGTCTCGGACGTTGACGGTCAACCCTATACGACAATTTTATATGGCAATGGACCCGGATACAGCACCCCACGTATCATTCCTATTAACTCAACCACAGCAGCGGAGGACCGAAATCAAGTGCACGGATCAGCAGTGCCAAGGCAATGGGCAACCCATGGAGGTAAATGAACTTGCTGAACACAGAAAACAATTTATTTTAAAGATTTTATAGCGATACAAAATATCGGGTTAAAGTAGGTTGAAAAGGTTTGAAACAGAGGAAGTGTTACAACATGCTTTCGCATCAAATGCACGTCCGAGAATGCACTTTGCACGGCTACGTGAGCGTGATCTTAACATGTTTGGCGCCCATTAAATCTGTTATACACGTTGCAAACCTAGCCGCGCATTAAGTTGCACCAACAAAAGCATAAACTATAAACCGCAGCAAACATTGAATTAACTCCCAGGAGAAACGTTAAATTAATTATTACCCCAGTTGCAATATCACGTATATTGCATATAGCAGGAAGTAATTGTTCGCGAAGAGATTATCCACAGCAAAAACATCGGGTTTGCTGTATGCCGTTTCCTATACAAGTCATAAATCCTTAGGGATGCAAATTTGGTTTACCTTAAATTTTGCAGGCGAAGATGTTCCTGTTTACGCTCTGGGCCCCTTGGCAACAACACTCTTCACCGGCACATTCGATCAGAGTTACATCCCTCACGCGATTGCTTACAGCGCATGCATCGGTGAGCATCGTTTGCGTTGTCATGGAAATGACAACAACACCAACCTGCTATCCAATTCGATTGCCAACATGGGTAGCGCTGCTTGTACACCGCAAGAGGGAGTAGGTGCAAATGGCAACGTCGCAGTTGTCATCGCAAGCAGTGTAATGGCAGATGATGGCACGAGGAGCAAATCAAGTGGAATTAGCTTGCACCCTTACAAATCACAACAGGTGATAAACATTATATTAGCAGTTGTTGCCTCTGGAAACATTCATGGCTTTGGGACGTAATAAAAATATAGTGTTAAAGTTAACGTTGAAAGTGTTGATAGTTGAACTAACTTGACGTTCGGGATGTCAGGGTAATTAAAAATTAAACAGTGGCACTATAAACACAGCCAAACGTAAAATCCATGCCTAAGAAATTATTTATTTCATTGAACTTCACTTTAAAATACACGCAAATATCAACGTAGATTGGTATGTCGGGAAAGACAATGATCAGCTCGCCGACGTTTGCAATAATTTGACCAAAGTGTGATGTGTAAATAATTAATTATCATGTTAATATATTCAAACATTATTTATGTAAAAATAATGCAAGTAAACATTAAATATGTAAATGTGTACTTGGTGTAAATTACCTTATGAAATTAAGAACGAAACACACGAAAATGATGTAATAACTTAATACACAATATTATTGAATTACACAGTGAGTACACAAACTATAAATACACAACTAAACAGTAAGAGGTTTAAAGGAATGTAAAGTAATAATTTCAATTAAGAGGGAAACTGATATCAAGAAAAATCATGTAAATAGTGATGCAACCGATACAAATTGATCATATATTTTAATGCAACATCAAGGGTTCACGTTTTACTAATACTTTGCCTATTCATTACAACTAAAATATATTGTCTGTGCAATAACATTGTATCGGTTGTGTCCTTTGTCTATGCCACCAACAATGCAAAAAGCACATTTCAATAAATATTTTAATCAAGCTATTGTAAACATTGTAAGTGCTAAAAATAAAAGTTTAACTTCTTTCCCCACAGCATTTCTGTTCGATGATTGCTTATAAAAAAGGTTATCTTCATCTAAATCATCAAACACTGTATATTTCTCTCGTTTAATGAAAATTAATTGTGAAAATAGTGTAATGAATATTAACATAACTAGTAATGTTCATTTGTACATAATTTAAAAAATATATTCAGTACTTAAATAATTAATGGACTTTTTCTTGTTTCTTTGTCTTTTTTCTAAGTAACAAATGTACGGTATATTGATAGAGTCCTCTTAGTAATTTAGGTTCATTCTATTTTAATAATTCACTTACATATTTTCCATCAACATTGTGCTTTCATGTTCCTGTTTGTACTGATACGTCACCTCAGGCAGACTGTTCTGTGTAAGTACTTTTCTCTGCATTATCTTCACGTCCTTGTTTATGTAAATATATTTAATATGTTAACACGGTTATTTTCAGTACCGCAAACATGTTTTTAAAAAAAAATGTTTGTTAGATTTAAAATAAATCAAATTTTCACTGCAAATGTATTCTTTTTGAAAAGCCCCTTTTAATTTTAAATTAGTGCAAGTTAAAAGGACTGGAGTGAGCAGTATTCAAAAACCACTGATCTACATCCTCTTGCAATTTGTAATGCTGAGTACCCTCTTCAAAATCAATTATTAATTTCATTAATATATGCCCTTTCATCAATTTCTATCAAATGAATCAAAGCTGTAGAAGATTATGCTGATTTTATCTTAGAGCAGAGTAGGAAGTTTTAATTAAAAATATCCACAGGTGGGCCACGCATAAATCCTAACATCAAAAAGCTTCAGAATGTCAGTTTCCGACAGGAATGTAGTACAACGTCTTAAGAAAGTTTAAAAGCCAGAGAGAAATAAGATGTTAACATTGAAGGGCTTTTCCTGGTCGCAGGTAACTTAATTCGTTGCACCTCTACATTGCAGGGACAGGATAAATTATTTGGATAAGCAACCAAATAATGCAAGCAATTTTAGATATTTTTCAACTAGTTTTTCTTGAAGTGGTGAAATAGTTCACATATTGTACAGAAATAAAATTGAAATTTTTGCAATTTCATGCTGCAGAAAAGCTCATGCTTTTAACGTATGTTTCTTAAGGACAGCTATTCAATCCAAGTTGAATAATAAGTTTTATATCATTAAAAATGTCAGTAACATATCTTGCAATTTTTTAATCGACACCACTTATTTTGCATGAGAATATTTTCTAAAGAAAATCGTTAACACTAGCTGAGGATTTACTATAAAACAACAAATATTAGAGGTTTTCTTGATGAGTTTATTGTCGATAAAATATCATAAATATTTTGACGAGCGCCAATACAATAATATTATTAAAAGGTTTTTCTTGTTTATGATGCAGCAAGAGATGTTTTACGATATTCATATGACTTTTGATTTTTCAATTCAACAGTGTTTTGCAATATTTTTAGTGTATTTAGTTACTTTCTCAAATAATAGTTTAGTTGGTATTGGTAGGTCCAACTACCTTGGCACATGCGACAAATCACGGGTTCAAGTCCTGCTAATACCTCCCTTGGGAGCGTTAAGTTAAAACCGAAGAGAGATCTGCATCGTCCCAGACAAACGGCCCATCTGTCGACCGGCCAGTGGTCGGAGATTGAGTATGGTGTTAGTCTATGTGTAACAAGACGCTCCCAATCATACACTAGAAAACCTTATACTCGACACGAGTAAAAAAGAGATAAAGATAATTAATGAAGATGTTGATTCTTGTATAAAATTGCATATAGTAAAGTAAAGTGTGTTGAATACTTTTCTTTAAGGTTGCCAAATTCTACCAGCATAAAATATGATTATTTTTATTAAAGGTGTGATTATAAAGAATGGAAAATAATGACAAAAATAGAAAGTATAAAATATATAATTATTATAATTAAATCTTATTGCCGCATTAATTCAATACAGGTAAAGCTGTTTATACTACAAACCGGAAATAGGGAATCACTTTATTTCTCATATTAAAATTTTAATCTCTTGTGCAGCAGCAGAGCGTCAGTAGAAGCGAAGCGTAAACCAATTGACAATTTAATAAAACGGTCTCTGCCACTGCTTCCAATGCCGCCGCCCTCATGCGCAGTCCAAATTTAATTATTCGGAAAGATCAATTGATTGTAAAACTGACTAGTTGGAAGGAATCAGTTTTTTTTACGTGTAGAAAGAGGTGAAAAAAATGGGAATTTAGTATTGCGGAAATAGAATGTCTAGATGCAGATTTGGGGTATTTATTGATGCATCAAATATTTGATGCTATTAATAAATTAATAAATTAAGCTAATAGTTTGAGACATCCTGTATTTACTCTTGCACAAAAGCCAAATGTGTACGGTACATAAATCAAACACATAAATTGTCTTATCGTTTTTTGCGAGTAAAAGTTTCGAAAAAATCTCTAACGTATATTTTTTCTATCTGCACATGTTCATTTCTACCACAGTTTCCTTCTTGTGACAATATTTGCTCTGTTGTTGTGCTTTGAATTTTTGCTATTTTTGTTTTTGATTTTCAAGTAAAAGCATGCAATTCAATTAACAAGCTCTTTAATCGTAACGATACAATGCGCTACCTGTTTATTCTGTGTATTTTCTCTTTTTGTCAACAAGCAAACACCGTAGTGTAAGTAAGCGCAAACATTAAAAGACTTTATGAAGATATTTGAACACAATCAAATTTATTAGTGTTTTCAATTTGTTAGCTACAAAAAAAAACGTTTCAATTAAAAGCGCGGGAAAGCAATTAAGACCACCGACGAATATGGCAAAGGGAAACTCATTTAATTGGAATGCAAATAGCGTGTGTAATTTGTCTACAAGCACTTCTAATTTTGCTGCGCTTTGTAAAAACTTAATGAAATTGTTCATTTCTTTAATTACGGTAGCATGCAATTAATTCAATGATAATTTAGATGCTTCTAATTCTAATAGATATTTACACTTAACTTCTGAAAGAAGCAATTTTGCTTTTGTTTCTTGAATTTCCAATTGAATTTACAGTTTTACAAATTGAGCCCCAAATAAAGTTGATTTTTAATCATAAAAGTTTGTTCTGAATTGCAGAAATTTTACGCATGGTAAGCAAAATAGGTTGGTATTATTATTATTGAAATTCTTAGTGGGACTCAATTAAGTGTCAAATGTAATGAATGGAATGTACTTAGTTTAACCTCAATTATTTTGCAAAATGAAAACGTCAACATCTTTGATATTTGATTATATTTGGTTTATTTAATAGTCCACAACGTCAATTCTAGTATTTGCACATTTCTTCCAAACGTTGATTGATGAAAAGAGCAAGAAAATAAAACCATAAAGCAATTGCATTTTCTACATTTTCCGCACTTGCCACATGCTGCTTGAACATACTACAACACTTTCCATACTTCTTAAAAGATTGCAAATAAACTACATAAAAAAACTGAACTTTTATCAAAAGATATGAGACATTAAAAAAAACTATTATGAATAATTTTTGCACCAATCTCAGTATTTTTTTATAAAATGCCAAAATTATTTTAAAAATTTTAGATAACACCACTTAATTCAAAATGTAATAAAATTTAACAACTCTCTTAACATCCCATGATATTTTTTTACAGAAACTTTTTATTTTATTTTTATATTAAAGAAATCATCTTTCGTATAAAGTCGTTGACATCCTGAAAAATGTCAGAGTTAGTTCAACTTGATCCTCAAGCAAACAATTTCCTTATTTTTTGGTTCTATCTCCACAATTTTTGTCTCTCGCCAACATTTGTTTTTGTTCCATGCAAAGAATACAAATACCAGCATTATGAAAAAGGTTTAACGTTACCACAAATTTGGAACTTTTCAGTTTAAAAGAAACCTGACCAAATTTTTAAATAAATTGGAGACATGCAGAAAAATAAGACAAAGTGTAAATATTTTTTTTTATATAAACAAATTGTGATGTTCTACTAGAGACTCAAGTATTCAACATTAAATAATGAGCAAAATAACAATGCCAAAAATGCCAATAACAGTAATATATTATGTTTAGAAATATAACGTAAGACAACAATTTTTAAATAATATACCCTTTTATATTTATTAATATTTTGTTGAGATTTGCTTTAATTTAAGAGGGAAATAGATGTTGGTTAATAAATACTTTTAAAATTCCTTGTTTCAACGTAAATCCTCCAAATAACAATTTTCAGACTGCAGTAAATAACAAGCATATGAAAACTACATTATATTTCATATCAAGTTTTTAAATATTTAATACAGCGAAATAATTTTCCTTTGGCTATTTATAATGTATACGCCTCTAATCCTTTTCATTTTCATTCCAGTGTTTGGTCTTAATTCTGAACGCATTCCTACTATCCTAAAAGTAAAGTAAACATAATACCATAAATACACAAATGCTGAAATAAATTTCAGGATGTAAATGTGCAGCTAACTGCATTCAGTTGACTACCAACCACATGCAAATATTATTAAATAATACTGACGATTGCTGGATTTACATTTTGTATAGAAATGCTACAATAAATTTGCAACTTATGAACATTATTAATCGCTATGAATATTAATCAACACTCCGCTGAGGCGCGCAGCTTCCGAGCGGTTAATAGCTGCATCCCAGCACTTTGATGATCCTATCAATATTCAAATATCCAAATTCGTTGATATTCGAAATTTCGGCGTGCGAACGAAATTACACGTCATTCATTCTTCAATGTTTCATGCTTGTAATGCATGACCACAATCAACCACAATGTGGAGCAAAACCTTGTAAAGGGATCAAAGAAATGTACAGATATAACCATAATGAATGTTATTTGATGACTTGTTATTACTTTCTCATCTTTTCATGGATGAATAATTATTTTCAGGTGTGGAAACAAAATTCAATAAATAATGGGTTTATCAAAATAGAAAATTTTTTTATCAGATTTAAATTTTTAGAGATCTTATTAAAACACAATTAGCCCTTAAAGATTTTTAGCAAAATGTTGAACTTTTCAGATTGCAAATTATTACCTAAAGCATCTACATCATCTTGAATTACAGTACATCACATATAAACATACTATTCAGTAAGCTCTCTACTTGAAAGTTGTAAAAGCAGTGCGCGGAGACTATAATTGCTTATAGCTCATTAAGACTGGAAGTTTCCCTGCGTGATATGCGAACCGAGATCGACAATTAGCCGAACTGACAATAAACACTAGGCTCCTCTAACGACAGAGCATAGAGGAGGCTAATCGAGTGGAGCCAACGAAACGAAGCTATAAAGATGTTTTAATTAGTCTTTAATTTAAACAATTTAATTACGACCTAGTTAAGTGTAATTAAAACAAATGACAAAGTTAACTAACAAAATGCATATCACCTGTGACTTTACTCTACTTCCAACATAAATTGACATGAATACAATACGTAATGCCACATAATTAAGATTGTTATTTTCAGCTACCTGATATAACATTATATATCATTTCAACTGTGAAAACAGTTTTAGCAGTTAGGAGTTAAAAGATTACCCAGGATATTTCTGCCAAGTTTACTACACTTAATGCTGTTTGCCCTAGGTCATACTTTTGTCATCTGCGGTCCGACAGGTCACACAGTGGGTGGTGATGGTATAGTGGTTGGCTAGGTGCCCGATTAGCGAGATGGAACTTGAACTTTATGACTTTTCTCTTCCGGAACGAGGAAAAACAATAATATTGGTGCTTTATAATATTTCAAATTTGTTTATTAGTAATATTTGTGTTGCTAGATATCATAAATATCACAAGAATGTTTATTTTAGTGGAAGGCAGGTTTGGAGCAAACTATTGATTGGTATTTTGTTCTAAACAAACATACAAAACAATATATGTTGGAAACAATGGGTTTCCAGGAAACATATTTATTATATTATTATATTTTATATTCACAACTCTAAATCATGCTTTATTATTTATTATGGTAATAATATAACTGACTATGGATAAAAGATTTATACCATAAACCATCTCCGTGGTGCGCTGGCAACTGGCTGGTTTGCGAATGAGCAAGTTGCGGGTTCAAATTCTGCTAACACCTCTGTTGGGACTCTTGTGGTTAAAACTGAGGAGAGCTCTGAGCATTCTTTCAGACAAACGGTTGGGTGGTAAGAAGTCAAGTAGGGTATATGCCATGGGTAACAGTTCACTCACAGTTATACACTATGAAACCCTACATCTGGCATACGGGTACAAACAAAATAAGAATAATGATTAAGATAAAAATAAATGCAGAACTTGGGTTGAACAAAATTGGTCCTGTTTTGGTAGAATCGAATTGAAAAATACTAACTTATGGTTAATTTCTAAAAATATTTTTTTTATTGTAATTAATCATTAATTTGAAATTAGTATCTAAGGGTTTCTTAGAGTATCTGTATTATGAATTCAACAAAAAAAATTAGGAAGCTTATTTCTTCTTTGTAGAAAGTTAATTTATAAAACATTTCTGATCAAATAATAAATTTTATTTATGTTGAAAGAACCTTGCTGATGTTATCTTTTATAACTTTTTGAAACTTTAAAAGATTTATAGGTTATACACTAAATTTACCGAAAACAACCGAAAATATCTCATAAATAATATTAGCAGACATTGCAAATAATAAGAGTTTATAGTATTTATTTCTATTCATTGTATAATGTTATTTAATTTATTTATTTCCAAAACAAATTCCAATAAATATAAAGATCAATTTGTTGTTAAGGAATTAATTAAAAGGTTAACCCGCATTGATTAACATTTATTGGCATTTAGAATAAATAACATTACAAAATATTTTCATTTTGGCCATTTAAATGGTTAAAACAAATTGTTATTTCTTTTGCAATACACAGATGCACCTGATCAAACTTCTACATTATTAAAAATTATTTCTGTTTATTAATGTTAATAATTAATAACGTTTATTGTTATTCAATTTAGATTTTCTTTAAATGTTTATTAATGTTAATAAAGCTAAATAATTGTATCAATGCGGATAATTTATTTTAACATGTGCATTACTTTGTTTCAAGGTTCGTTGCGGTTGCTTGCGGTTAGATAAACAACAAATATTGGGGAATGCGGTTATGTTGGTTTGTTCAGGTAAAAATAATCCACGTTTCAATTCCTGCTTGGAGCTGTTATGTTTAATCGTTATTTAATAGAAATGATGTCACCACAACACAATGCAAAATTCAGCAGGAAATAGGATGTACAAAACGATGCGCAATAACAGGATGCATGTAAAGTAAATATTTTCTAACAATAGAGATACATTCAGTGGGATACAATTTGCGATCAGGGCATGTGGCCAGATGTGTACATTCTGCACAGAATTCTACCGCTTTGTAGCCAACAGGAGAGCAAAATTAAAGAGTGGAAATAAAAATGTAATGCCATTTCAATGGACATTTTTACATTCTAACCAATTGCACATTTCCAAAACAAAAGTGATTTTTTGCAAATAAAATTGGACACGACACACAAATATGAATAAGGTTAAATTATTGGTTATTGATAAACTATTATTATATTCCTAGCAATTTTGCTATTATTACAATTAGCTGTTTTTAATTCTAATTAATCTCAAATACATTTTCCAGAATAATTTTCAACTTATTTCCAAAACCATACTACTAATTGGATTCACTTGCAGGAGCAGTTTGTAAGTCTATTGTTGACACATTGAAGAATGTAGATTGAGCGATTAATTAACGCAGGCTGAGTTGTGTTGCAGATAAATAGAGTTGTAAAGTTTACTTTCCGCTTGGTTCCTTGCGCACACTAGGTGTATAATTCAAAATGCAAAAACCATTTGGATCGTAACTGAAGTATACTTCATCTTGCAGAATTTCACCAGGCCAAGCTCATATTGCAATGTATGCACGGTAGCAAACAATAAACTAATTAATAGTTTTAGTTAATTGCGTCGAGGTAGGTGCAATGCGCAATTATCTACCATATCGTACATCTTCCACCTGCAGTATCTGGTAGGATAAGTTATCTTCTAGGTGGAAATTAAGGAATTTAAATGGTTTAATTTAAATGTAGTAATTTTATTATAAAAACACAAATTTAAACAATACATTAAGCTTGATGAAAATAAGAATAATTATTAAATCCAATAATTAACCTAACCTAACCTACCAAACTCCATCATTCTCTATTTTAGGAGTTTGCTAGAACCTGCTAAGTTGAACGCACCATAGTCAAGTGGGGATAATACTCTGACGTTCAATAAATAAATAATTTATCGTGCATACAGAAAGTCTTGTCCTAATACAGCTTTCACAATCTCTAAATTGAGCAAGTTTTACAAGTTAGGTGCTTAATGTATGTTTCAAAAGCTTAAAGTTAATTCACTTGGGAAGCAACTTGTGTAACCATCTGGACTTCAAGCTAAAATTGCAAATTTTTTGGTATGCATAGCTATATTTTGAGGAATCTCATATTTTAGATATTTACATTTGTGTATTTGATTACATTTCAAATTTCAAAGTTTAAAATTTCAGCTTAGTGTTCGCTCAAATAAATTGAGTTGGATCGTATTTTAATTTAAATTATAATGTTTACTATATTAGAAAAATGTTGGATGTCGTGTTTATATTGAATGAATTTTAAAATTAATTCTGCTTAACTTTATTTATGTTTGAACCTTTCCAAGGTGACAGTTTCTACTGGGGAATTCTACTGTCAAATAAATGACATTTTTTATGACATTTTAAAATGATCAGATTTGAGTTGAATTTAAAAATAGTAGGTCGATGGTCATAGAAATAAGCTACTTCAATCAACTTAAAAACCTTTGTAATATACCTCTGTTTTTTTAAATAAAATTACTAAGTTGAGTTAAAAATGTAGTCATTATAGTATTTTTACATTCAATACAAGTCTGAATCAATTCTCCATGCCATTGGAATTCTGGTTAAAGCTAACATTCAGCATTTCACTCTCAAAGGATGCAGTTATCACATCCAGACAACTCTACGCTAGTTTCTAGTTAGAAACTAGTAGATATATCAATTGATCTGCATTCGATTAAACTTGGTCAGCTTAACTAGTTCTGTTTGACGTTTCAATTTAATTTTGAAGAAAATTATTAACACACTTCATTGCAATCAGCAAATCAAAGTCAATTGCAATCCTATTAAGATATGCCGCTCCTTTAATACACACTCAGAACATACTATGTTCTTCATTGAATAAAAAACTCTGACCTTCAATATACTGCAGTGGTTCCAACTCCACACCATGTTTCTGCCAATCAAATAAGTATCTTGTTATGCTGTAATCTACGCTTCAGATGTGCACACTAATTAGTTCCGTTACACAAAGCAAATTCAATTGGATGGAACAATTGAAGCAACAAGCGTAACCTCCAACCTAGAACTGACTGCACTGTGTCTTTCTGGACTGGCCTAATTGAATGTACCACTCACACGGGAAATGGAATCTAATAATTACATAATTAATAACATTATGGCATATGAGAATTTGTTTTCCACTAAAAACATATCTATTTTATATACAATAGCCAAAGCACATGAAATATTATTCAACCAATTGTCGATGAGTAATGCCAAGAGGACTATATAACAATAATAATTTTGCTAGATTTAATTTGGTATACTTTATTGACAAAGAAAGTAAATAATAATATTAAATGTTATGATTTAATAAAGGTATGCACAGTGCATTGGAATGAAATGTTTTATCAGCATCTACCTAGGTTGGAAGAGCAGAACGAGTTTCAGAAATATGATGGAATATTTCAATTGTACTATTCATATCAACGTTGAATCTGTAATATAATTATTTCTGTAAAATTATAGATTTTACAAATATATAATCACAAGTGTTCTGGTGAGAATAGAAAGTTTTTTTTAAAACACTGAAATTCATTATTGAAATTTTAAAACAACGATAAAATCTTTTTGTTGTTTCCTAATACTTCCTCGTCATTTAACTTCTTCTTCTTCTCTCATATTTGACCCAGACGTCCAACATTCTCACCATCATTTAGACGGCTTTCTTCTTCTTCTTTTCTTCTTCAGGTGGTTGGGATTGCCTCCTTTGCTTGTTTGGCTATGTGGGTGGGCTGCATACAATCCACATGCTTGCTTCCTAATTTTTGTGACTTTGAGGTTAGGTTTTGATTTCCATTTCTTTGCCGAGGTCGTTTTCGTTCGTTCATCCGTTTCCAAAGCTTCAGAAGTTTTTCTGTGAGCGTATAAAGATCTCTGAAGTGGGTTGCTAACCCATTACCCCAACTCTCCTCCTTTACCGGGCTTGTGGCCGGCTGTTTCAATGGTGCGATACTTTGTACCTCATCTACAGACGAAGTTGTCATTTAACTTGATTAATTTAAATATCATTTTTAAAAAACTTATTATTTTTAATGTAGCTAATGCTTATATATAATTTTATTCTAATTCAGCGCAATATACAATTAAAATACTCATATTGAACTGAGTATTTTCGTTAATAAGCAAAAAGAGTTTTTAGCAAAATACGAAGCAAATTCAATTAGTTGGAATAAGTATAGAAACAACCGAAACCTCCAATTTACATATAGATGCACTATCTCTGTCAAACTGAACTATTTACATTCCAATAGTCATGGGAAATAGAATTCAATAATTACATAATTAACTACATAGTCATATCTGTCAAGAATTGAATTAACATTACCTCAATTCCTACAATTTTGAAATCTTCTTTGGTATTAACCAACTTGCTGGCTTTTAATAAAACCTGTAAAAACTGGAGCTGTCATTTTTTAATATAATTTTTTTAAATGTATGCCACTTAGCACATTACATCCAACACACTGATTCCCAACTTTCGGTGTTCTTAATCAAACACAAATACCAATTCTTCGTTCATTGGTACTCGTTCGTCGTTTACGAGTGTGGATTCTCTTCTCTTCGATTTTCTCCAAATTAATTAATCCGCACGGTCTTCGGGGTTTTGCCGCTCTGGTCCGATACTCTCTTGCCACTCTTAAACAACCCAAAGTATACTAAATTTTCACTAATTAATTGAACAATAAATATCAGATAAACCACAGCGTCCTCCAATCTCTCTCAAACAGTTTCCGTTTAATCATTTCAAGCACAAAAAAATACAATGGCTTAAAATGTATAAAAAGCTTGATATAAATTTAAATGGTGGTAACTCCTCAGTAAGGTTAAATAATGTAAAGAATTAGAAATAGTAACAATAAAACTATAAGATGCATATATCTGCTTTTTCTTAATTTTTATCCATAATAACCTATATGAAATTCACAACTTTATCATCAACACAAGCATCATAAAGCTCGGACTTACTCAGCAACTTTATGACGTTGTGCGTCAAGTTGCTTTCTTATAAATTATTATATAGACAATATAAGCTGGCTGTAAAATATACGCACTCATTTAAGTTTTAAACTTTAAATCTCAAATATAAAACATTTACTATGCTTCTTAAATTTAATATAGGAAAATTGTTATGCCATTCATGTTCTATGATTTCCTTGCTTGCAGAAAAATAACAAGACAAAATAAGGAAAATGACAACATCTGAAAATGTCACAGAAAGTCGTATTCTTTTCAGCCACAATCAAAAATGCTTGTATTCGTACCAAAAACCGAATCTCTTTTATAGCTTTTATATGTCTCTTTAGTATTTCTCAGCTCTATGAATTATGTATTATATATATTAACTTGCTTGTTTCTTCTTTCTCTGCAATAGCTTTTCTGTCAATAGCTTAATATTGTTAGAATTCAAGGAACACAAATCAGACATTTAGATTTATTGCATTTACAGAACATATAAAATATCTAATATAAATTTTGTTTGAAACTTTTATATTATTTTTACAAGAAATTTATAGCAACATTTGTACAAATAACCAAATAGAATTCATATAAATGGATTTTTTTGCGATAAATAAATAAGTTTATAAATGCAAGATGAATTGAAGATAAATCATCCAATATGGTTATGGTTGGCCTTGAAATATGAACAAAACGCGACGTTAAAGATCAAGAACTTTTTTGTCAATCCAAATGAAGAGATTTCAAACAACTCTACTTAAAACGTAGCATTGGCTATATTCTTCTTATTAATGAGTTATCGTGTAAATTAAAATTAGAATTAAAAATATTTGAAATTGTTTAAACCCTAATACAGTATAAATATTTATGTTTTTTAAATTGACTTATTGTAAGATGACTTTGACACTTATTATTACCCCTGTCATGTCAATTAATTTTGATAGGATTCCGTCCAAATTGCATTTGGACAGGATCGTTTTACTCTAATCCATGGAAATTGCGCAGTCTATGCATATCAATTAAAATGTTCATTGCACCGACTTCCACTTTGACATATTGATGAACTGGCCTGTTTTGTTGATGTTTAAAGTGTTTTAAGGTTTAACAAAAGAGGTGTCAAAATTCAATTAATACAATAAATATCAGACACTTCCTGACTAAAATAAAGTTATAGTTAAAATGAAATCCATGTATAATAAAATACATGATTTTGTTTGCCAACATTCATATCAAATAAATCATCCCAAACCACATTTTTTTGGTTTTATCTTTGGCGTTCTTTCTATTACTTCCTCGCATTCCTGGAAAATATCAAACCGCTACTTTGAACAAAAACGCTTTTATATTAAGAAAGCATTTCTACAATCACGGATGGAGTGCTTGTCTTATATTATTTACGCTTTCAAATTAATTTCAACGTCGTTTGTTGAGCTCGACACAATAATCTTTCACACTTTCGTATCGCACTCTCATATCTGCACGTTTGCTGTTTGCGGATTAATGCAAAATATAATACTTGGGATTGTGCTTGTATTTCCACTTATATTCATTTCAACAACTACTCAAAATCATCTTGGATTAAATTGTTACTCGCGTCAAACATAAACTCTAGCGGCTTAAGTCAGTGAAAAGAGCATATCATTCAAAAATTACCAAATTTCTAATTTGGGAATTGGTAATTTAGTAATTTATTGGATGTATAATGTCATATAATTTAAAACACACCTATAGAAGAGTAGCAGTTTCTATCAAAAGTTTTCATTTCCATATAGCAAAAGTCGTATTATACCAACATTGTCACCTGCAATACCAGCTGAGTAGGTAAGATAAATGATGAAATTTTGAATTTACAAACAAACCGGCTTACTCGAATGTAGTGGACGACCATGAAAGTTTGAACGTCTAGGCAAATTTCGAATGAATACATAAGTGTTTGCCATCTTTTGCTGGGCATTCTCTCAAAGTGAACATCAACACTACAACGAAGAATCATTCAAGTTGAATAATATCATACTGGTAATGGATGTCTTTATAACATTTGATTAATATATAATCTTGTTAAACACTTGAGTTAATTTCTATAATGCAAAAGTTATGTTTACATCACCCAAACTTCAGGGTTATTATTCGCGTGGATAGTTTGTTTGGAAGCAATCTGACCATATCTCAACAATGGTGGCATTTCTATTTTAAGAACAATCGGAACCATGTCCTTAAAATAGTGATAAGAGAACTTTTCTTTACGCTTTTCATTGCAATCGTTGTCTTCTTTGTTCTCGTTTGGGGTTAATCTATTTCTTTATTAACCCACTACTGCTGTCACTACTAATGGCACCTGCTGCTAACGAAGTTTCGTGCTTGCGCGTCTTTTGTTTGTTTTGTGGTAGTCACGCAGCTTGACGCGACGTCGCAGAAGTCGTCGAGTAGCGTAGAAAGCAAGATCACCGATAGAAAAGTGTCGACCCAATTCGGGAATTTCATTACATTTAGCGAGCGTAATAATTGCTTTTGCGCGCCAGTCTAATTAAGTTAGAAATTTCTATATTTTATACTAGATTCGGAAATGTTGTTGCAAAGTGATTTCAAGGAAAAGAAAAGTTCATATTAAATATGATATAATTGCTGCGAGCTATTCGCTCGCTTGACGGAAATAAACATTAAAATTTTTACTCAAAGTTACTAAGTTTGTGAATTTTTTACTTACTTTCTTCATCATGCTAACTTTTCTTCATTTTCCTTCGGCAAACTACCGCCGTTGATTCCTTTTCGCCTCTTTGAGCTGTTCTAGCTTGCCTAGGTTGACGCTTTTTAGAACAAAAGTTTTAATACGATTTGGCACTATGCATTTACGACAAGCATTAATCATCCAGGCTTGAAAAAGTTGCAGGTGGCTTTTGGGACCTCACCACTCGCATCTCTTAAACAGTAGTTTGTAATCTATAAAATCGACACTTACTTGAAATACTGACGAAATGTTTAAGATGATGTTTACACAAACTATATCTGTAAGCGGTTTTATTATAATAGCAATATTTACATTAATTTACGATACCGCCAGCAGCAAAACGAATCACCTAATTTTACGAGAATATCTACGAAAAGTACGTAGTAATAACAACAAAGTTTAATTTTATTCCAAAGACTTTGCCTTGTAGCTATATGTAAGGAGGTAATAACCTGACATAATAAACATAAACGTATCTACTAAATATAGGTTATAATACCGTCTCCCCTCCCCCGCCACCCCAAACGTTTATCTGTGCTATAACAAATTCCTTTATGACCAAATATAATATTTGGGGCTTTAAATTGCCCCCAATATCTAGAATTTCAAACATTCCAAGAACCTAAACTATCCTTCGTAAACAGTCAAATCACCATAAACTTCATGGTACCATATGGACTAATATTAGTGTATGCTTTCTATGCACAATTGGGTTGGAATATGGTTTCCTAAAATATTGTAAATGTTTATTCTAATCTGCTTATTATTTATGAAACAATTTACGTTGAAATTTCTTATCTTAACGTGGACATTTAACCTTTTAAGTAGCAATTAAAATTAAGTACATAAAACTAAGAAATTACATTAAGTCTAGTTTATCTTGAATAAAATCAGAGCAAAGATAACGTCGTTTTTTAAAGTAATTGAATTCTTGTGCGTTCTTTACTTGGAAAAAGTATTTCTTGAGCTTTAATTTAGACAATACTAAATACGAAAAATAAAGAAATAAAATTTGAAAGACCGTCATCGTGAGCTCAAGGACAGAGCAGCAATGTTTAAACGATTTAACATCATGCACAATTAACTGAGTAGTATTGTTCAATTGTAATAAGATACTGAAATTCCTGGAGTAATCGCAGTAATCGTTAAACAGGTGTAATCAGAATAGAATTTGATTTGTACAA
>JAODGC010005400.1:19519-31176 GCA_027574925.1 Ecitoglossa quadriceps | reverse complement strand
CAGTTGTCATTGGCAGTTGGTGTAATTAAATATATTGAGTATTGAGTATAATAAAACCGTCCATAAGTTGAGTGTACATGATTTACATTTTAATTAATTTTCCTTCTCGTTGACGAATTATCTCCGTATGTTGAGAGGGTATAATGATTGATGTTGTTAAAGATGACAAAATGTATACCATTATCATTCTGTAATTAAATTTATCACCAGAAAAAGGTCATTCTATCATCCAAATATTAAATGCCTATCTTGATTTCATTGCACAGACAATGTAAATAAACCAACGCTGAAAAACCTGCAGACTTTAATTAAGGCTGCTTAATTATGACATTAGAGTTGTTATCTATTCATGCACATCCTTACAGAACATGTGCTTACGAGTTCCCCTCAAGATGTTGTCGTTGCACGCCTTATTCTGAAGTGCGCTCCCACCACTCGAATCCCAATCGAAACAAAGAGACGCCGCATCGCCACATTGCGCTATAATCCCAAAAGACAAAAGATACTGCAACCAAACCAGTGCTTAAAACTACATCTAAAACCATGTCTACCAAGTGTGTTAAATTTACGAACAGCCTATGTGTTATTCTACGACATCGCGTCCAATGTAGCAGCCTGGAATGGCAAGCTCGTGGTGTGGAACAGAACGAAACAAATGTGAACATAATAGCAGCAAGTACCAAGAGCAAGATTGGAAAAGAGCAGAAGGAAAGGAGAGGTACATATACCATTAACGTGCCTTTTCTGAGCAAAACATTTAATGCGTATGGTGCCCAAATATTTACATTCTAAGCGAGTTGGATATCTGATTTCCCTAAGAATTAATAACCCCCGAAACGCTAGCCTCGTATCCATGTTGTTGCTATCTGCAAACTTGTGGTATTTGTGCTCAATGGGGTCAGAGGTAGAGAAGGAAAAGTAAGATTAAACCAAATTCTGCTACGAATAAGATAGACTAGAAGATCTTTTCAGATAAACTCATTTGAATTTGAATACAATGCAATTTTACATGATATCAGAAAGAATCATAAAGTTGGGCAAGCTTAGAGTTTAAACTTGTTCTGCTTTTAGGTGGGAGTTTGAAGTCGTGAACATTTCCGGAATGAGCGGTGCAGAGATCCCGTTCTTCTTAGGATAATCGTTATTACATTCTACATGCGTTATTCAGTACTGGGCGTTGACCATTTGTCATAAATGCAAGATTACAGTCTTCGTATTTGAAATGCGTTCACGTCATACACGGCAAAGAAGCCACCATACTATGCGATAGAAACATTGGACATTTAGAATTCTACGACATGCAACATACATAGGCGACTCTTCTTGAATGTATAAAATATAACATACGCTCTAGGAAATCTTATAGTTACGATCTGTAAAGAGAATAAACACAATATTATTCTTTATTGCATCTGTAATCCACTTTCAAGAGATAAGGGTATTATTCAGCATTTCACCAAGTTGCTTTGCAATTACACTCAATTTTAAATCAATAACTATAAGTTCAAAACAGAAGAAGCATGTTGCATGCTCTAGAACCAAGTGAAAGCTTCTCAGGTAATAATAATCTATATCAAATAATTACTTTGATTATCTAGAGCATGAACGTTGTTTTCTTGTGTTGACCAACCAGCCAGTCACCAAGTCTTCGTTAGCCGTGATCGTCTAGTGGTTAGGACCCTACGTTGTGGCCGTAGTAACCCAGGTTCGAATCCTGGTCACGGCAATGCCAGGAGCATTGTCACGGGGAAGACGTTTTTGTCGTTTTGTGTTTTATCACAAAAAGCCACTAATTAACACATTTGCCAATTTATATAATCACAATTTCTGTGCATTTTATAAGCGTGGGTGCTTCAGAAATTATTTCTGCAACCAAAACTGTGCTTATCTAGATTTTGCTTTCCACATTTTTTTAAAAATTCCAAGTGACACTGCAAATTGATTTTTGAAAATGCATAAAGTATAACATAACAAAATAGAGTGAAGAAAAAATGTTATTGCAAATACATTTTACTTTCTGAAGGCAATTTCAGAAGTAAATTCAGAATGACAGAAAAATCTTCCAGGTTCTACTTAAAAGATAGATAGAACCTTCTTTTTATGTGCACACATATTCAAATATAATCCCAACTCTACTACAATAAAATCATACTTATCTGGCATAGAGATTATCGTGATCACCAAGACGGTTCCTCCAGGTAGAGGTCAATCCATTGCACTAAGATTGGACTGACCTCTGCGAATATTCCTAGTGTGGGTAACCCGGGCATACAATTTTTTGTAGTTAGGACTGCGTACGCTCTGTGCCAACATTAATTTATTAAAATATTCACTTACATTATTATTATTTATTATTATTATTAGAAGTGCTATTTACAATTTTTTTTACACGGTTCGTGCTTTTGATAATAGGATACACTGTTAATTTATAAAATTATTGGTTTTATCTTGGTTTTTAGTTGTACATAATAGAAACCAATATAAGTATGTCAATACCTAATTATAAATAAATTTCTATTACCAAATTACACAACTGGTCACACCACGTGTATAATGTGTTCATACATAATTTATTAACCATTTAAATTACATTTGTATATCAACTTGTGCATATCAATCATTTGCCGCCTCAACCATTGCAATGTATAATTAATTACAATTGACACGCGTATTACCTACACCAACAGTTTCCAACCTGCCAAAATTATAGCACACTGTACAAGAAAACCACAACAATTCGAAAATATCGGGTTCTTACAAGATTTTATAAAAGAGATAGAAATTATTAAAGACAGGCAAGGAATTGATATTCAAGGCAATAAAAGTTTGGAAACTATTGACCTGATTTATCTATTATCTGCATAATTACTTGTTTGAAGCACCCCTTAATTTGTTAACACCCTTTTATAATTTACTACTTTACCAATAGCAGCCTTCCAACGCAATCAAATGTAAATTCCCAGCATTCCTTCATCAGATATTCTATATGGCACAATGTATTTAATGAAGTTCAAAGTATTTGAACTTCCCCTCTCAACTCATTGAAAGATATGTCGATATTGTTGGACGTTATAAGATTCTTTCGCCGCGGATGGAATTAATTTCCCATGAAACACAAACGCGTTACCTCCGATATTTTTCTTTGCCCCTTTCTATAATTGAATCTCCAGTGGATTTAGTTCAAAGAACTAACTTACCTAAACATATTAGCAAAGTAGACTTACTGCCTCTGTACCATATTATAAAGTAATTTGTATTTGGGGTTTTGGAATGCAATAGTAAGAGCGTGAACTTGAATCCTGAAAATATGTGCATTAATTTATGAACTCTCCACACAACACGTAAAATAAAGTTATGCAAAAGAGCACATCAACAAATACTCCCACAAATACAAGGCATAACTATGTAATCATAAAATATCCAAGGGTTTCTTTACGGCAGGGTTGCGCAAAGCTACGACGAGCATCCATAAAATATGAATAAGAATTTACTAAGCATGCTTAGTCTTCTAGGAGCGAAATTTCATGCCCCAAGTAAAGTCGATGAAAAGTTGAAAGTTTAACTAAAGCTCAGCGTACGTGCTTGTTCATTATGCATTATACACTCGTAAAGCTTCATAAATGTTGCAATCAACTCGACATGTGCTGCAAAATGAAATAGTAAATCATGCAAAATATATATAAATATCATATTAAAATACACTAATGAACCTACGTATTATTAGAATACTAATATTTCTTTAAAAACTTTGGATACAATTAAAAGCAGCTACTAAAATTTAAAAATATTATCGAATATTGATCTCTACTTGGTGGAAATACCATAAAAGCCGGTTGTTCCTATAAATTTTCTATTCATTCTTGCACTTTCTTGTTAAGGTTGGCACCCAACAGCCCCTTGTGAAAAGACTTAGGGACGGTTTGGGCGTGGTGGGTTGCCAAGCTGCTGTTTTTGAAATCGAGTGACGTTTAAAATAATTTACTACTTGTAATAATAAGTTTCGCAGCGTGCAAATTTTAATCTTTTAAAAATTGAAAAAAAATATAATTGAATAAAAAATACTTATATAAATATGTAGAAAATAAAAAATTGCAACTACACACTTTGCGTAAAAAATTAAGTTGTAAATTGTTTCAAAACACGTCAAAAGTAGTATACCAATTTCGTCTCAAATTGAAACATTAACATTGGTTTATGGGGCACAAAGAAACTTTTAGTGTGTTCAACAACTTTATTTTTAATTTAAGTAGAAAGAGTAGTGTTTGATCCACATTGTAAAGAGGAGAAAAACTGTAAACTGCAAGTAACTATTGCGTTGAGATGTGAGCTTTAGTTTACTCCATGTTGTAAAAATGTAGAATCCATAACAAATGTTAACTACTAAATTCAAATACTTCAAATACTGTAAGGTAAAAAAGACCCATTTATCTTGAGTTTTATAAAGTCAGTTTTTAAAAATACAATTTACTTCTTCTTTATCAAACACCTATTAACGATATCAAAAGGATATTCTTTTGAGTTATTTCAGGAACGTGAACTTTTCTAATTCCTTCAATTAAAATCAATTACTTGTATTTTTCAAATGACTCTTTATCGTGTTATAAACCTAAATAATATATATTCATTATAATTATTAACTTTCTGGTTGTTAATTAAGAATTAATTGATAAAATGTATGTTTCATGTCAACATAATTAAATTTACGCAGTTAAAATGTTTGTTTACTTTGCTTTCAGATCAACAATTTTGGTATGAGCAGGCAAGGATTGCAATCAGGAAGCGGCTGCAATACGCTACAGATCGAAGGCCACATGCGAAAAACGTCATCCTTTTTGTTGGCGACGGTATGGGGGTTGGTACTGCAACAGCAGCGCGTATCCTGCGAGGTCAGCGCCTAGGCAAACGCGGCGAGGAACACGAACTTGCTTGGGATGCGTTTCCTGCCGTCGCTCTTTCAAAAGTAAGTAGGGCATTAATAAATTATAGATATTACTAGTAAACAAAAGTGAATACTACAGAAGTGTTATATATGGAGAAAATACTTACAACGATATAATACACAATACTAAACTAAGTTTCAAACAATAAAGCTACTTATGAAACATTGGATACTTGTTTAGAAGTTTTCTTGCGATATAAAAATGGACGTATTTATGATCCACATAATTACTAATATTTCTGTAATATAAGTACAATGTTATATAATGCACAATATTCCACTACAAACTAACAAATATTGTCATATCAGCAGTGAAAAGCATTGAGCATGGATATAAAAAATGAATACTCTAATATCATATTTTTGACGAAAATTACAATTTTTTTGTACATATCAATTCTCTAGTGCGTAACATAATTTATTTAATGCAAAAAATAATTTTCTACTTTTACGTTAAACAAACCTAACAAAAGAACTTAAATAATACGGCAAATAAATAAACAATGTATAGCAAAATAAACAAATCTGATTTCAACATTTTGAATAGAAGTTTGTAAATGTAATACTGCTTCATTTTATATGCTAAAACTTCTAAGTTTTACTAGGAACGTTTGCAAAAATTAAAAAAAAAATAATCTAGCTCACCTTTTTAAAATTCTGAGTGGTAGTTAAAAATATAATTAAAAACAGATAAAACTTTCTTTAAAGATCTCATCATATTATTGTGTTTAATTGCCATAAACACAAATTCTAAAAAAATCTGTTTGGTTCATCCCTTGTTTACAACAAATATAAAATTATTTCAGTTTCTATACAGTCTAGGTGTTTGTTAATGATAACTTGAATATCTCCAGTAACTAATATCAATATAAACTCTCTGGGATTGTTAGCAAAGCGCATAATTATGATTCATGCATCATTAGGAGAATCAGAATAGGCCCCAATGTACCAAATCCAACATGGTTTCAAAATAAACACCACATACCATTGAATATTTAATACATTTAGTGTAATCAGAGCGGATAATGATGTTCCAATAAACTAGCGTTGTATTCGCTTTTAGAGTTGGCAGCAAAGAAATTGCAGTTTATGCAATTAATTACATTTATTAGTTAAATGATTGATCTGTTGTCTATTTATTTCTAATTAATAAATTAGTAATGGCATTAAATCAATCAATAATTAATTGCTAGTGCTAATAATTCGCATCAATGAATTATGATTTATTGAAGCTGATTTAATAATGAGAATATTTAATATAAGGGTTACAGAAATTATTTACTATTGGTTGGATGTATGTTTATACCATTAAAAACTACTAAAATTTGCTTCTACCCCTAAGCTAAACAGCAGGTAAATTGCGATAGAATCGCTAAACTCAGAATATGTGAATAAATAAACAGCTAGAAACAAATATTAGTTTAGTACCTTATGTGGTCTAAGCCAATGTTGAACATATCATAGTAGTTTCACGTGTTATTTACATTTTGCTTAAATTTTCTTCCCTATATATAGTTTTTCTACGATACTTTTTTTATTGATGGATTTTTTTAAGAAACATAGTGTTATTCGATATATTATCATTTTTAATGGTTGGGACATTGCTTTATGGAATTGATTGAGTTTGCTAATAAATTGAGCAGACTAGTTGTTGGACATTTATAAAAAAATTGGGTTGATAACACACGGAAATGTCAATTTACTTATCTGTAACATAATATATTAATCGCATCATAATGCAGACAAAAAACAATCCTATACAAAACATTCGCCTGTAGATCATCAACAATAAAAAGCTAATCCGATGCTGTTAACAATTTCAGTAAATCTATTTCATAGTTGCGGTCAGTTTATTGTTTAAGAGTTGTACTTTTATACTATGTGTTTCTTAAGTCTTCAAACAGCTAGAAAGTGACTTAAAATCAAGCACGAAATTTATCATTTTTTATGCATTTGTGTATTTTGGCGTAAACTGATTGCGCTTGATCGAGAAAGTTAGAGAGATAGTACGAAGAAACTAAAGCAAATAAAGAAAATTATAATTCACACAATAAATATAACTAATGCATAAAACACTGCCAGAGTCCATGCAAAACATATACATGACTACAGTACATAATAAATAAAGGATTTTGTTGTTCTGTCTAATTACTATTTTTTTCCGTCTAATTCCACAACTACTGATAAAGTTAAATTTTTAAAAAAAAATTTATTTTGTATAAAAATGCCAACATATTTCTGTAAGCTAAAATAAAGCATCTTGCGTCTAATAAAGAGTAATGAAGATTTGAAGATTTATATCACTCGTAAATTAAAGCAACCATAATACACGTCCCACCAAAGAAAGTAAAGTACAAGACAAGGAAAAATAACGAAAGAAATAAAGAACAAAAATAAACTAAGTTTTACTAAGTAACAAGTATTTCTAGCTGGCAGGCGTGCCCTTGCAAAAGTACATTTTAATGTGAAATTATGACGCGACGTGTTCTCTTCCCGTCGAAAGAAAATTAGATTAAAACGTGTTTCACTTACCACGACATACCCAACGGCCACGTTACACCAAACGGCCACTGAAGCAGTCCTTTTGTAAGCCAATCCAAAGGAAGATCTTTTAAGAATCTAAAGATTTAATTCAACCTTTCTGTTACCTAAACCCCCAGGAAGGCCTGGCACTAACACGCACTTCTGCAAAGTATTCTCCTCCAATTGCATAAATGTAGTGCGGAGCTAAAAGCAAAAATGTGAGTGTAGAAACATAAAGTGGCAGCGAAACTTAAAATACCGGAAAGGAGGTAGATGATTCTACTTTCCTGGCGGATGCTGCTTGCGGTCAAATTATATTTGCTCTTTCAACATTTGCATTTCGTTTAAAATTTACACGGTAAATGATCGGCGCTATCTTTGTTTCCGGTAAGCTGCTGGATTCCAGTCTTTGAGAGTACTGGTCTTTATGCGTGATCTCCAAATTTGCACCATGATAAGCAGCAGGTACCCTGAATGCAAATGTAGAGTAAAATAGTAGGTTGTTGGCGAAGTACATCTCCGGTTTTCTCGCTTACGCTTGTTCTTCCGCGCATGTAACTCCAAGGATTATCAACCGAATAATGAGAGATAACGAGAAACTAGCTAGGAAAGTCCTCTTGTAGATAACTGGGTTATTAGCAATTGGCAGAAATGGGCTAGCATTAGCTGCGCATTTTTCATTCTTCTTTAGTTTTTGATTAAAAAAATAAAAGTAAATTTAGTATAAATAATGGAATATGTCCAAACCTACTTTTCTAACCGATTATTCTCAATTGAAGGGATGAGTGTTTGATCCTTCCAATGCTTCCGGTAACAGTCACGCCAGGATAATATTTTATTCGCGGTCAGAAAAGAGCTGACAACGTAATTTACACGCACCGCTGATAGCCACGTGTGCGGGTGGTATAAATGTCGTAAAAGGGGATAAAAGACCGATGTATTTATAGCAAAATACTGACGTCCAACTATCGCATCATTGTAATTCTCTGAGAAGCAGCGGAGCAACTATTTGTTGCTGCTTTAAGCAATACAGATACCACAAAGTGTACTTACTTTCTTTATGCCATTTTTTTCTGCATCGTTCTTCTGTAGAATTATTTATTATATTTTCCGGCAGATCACGTAGTTGCATAAGCAAAGATTCTACAATCACAGCCTTTATTGTGTTGTGCGCAAGTACGTGCAAGTAAAGAATTTCTTCCAACCCAGCTTGGTCTCCGACAAAAAAACACAAAAAAAGCTAATACTTTGTAGTTTCAGATCGTGGGATATTCTGCGTATTTTGCTACTTTTTTCTTACAAACTTGGGAACAATCATAAAAATAACTCGCGCAGTAATGGTTCCTAGTTATAGCTCAACGAAAAGCAAACAAACGAAATAATAGCTGTTGCCCAAAGATAGCATCCTCATTGTAACCACCAAATTAGCATGCAGTGCGCTTCATTTCGGCAATAATATTTGGAAATTTCTCATTGATAGACTAGGAAACTTCACCAAGAATACCCATCCCGTGTACAATAGAACCACAAATATTTTTACTACTTGAACTGTGAGGATATTGACTTAATAAAGCAATTTCTAAACACAACAGAGAATTTCAACGTAATCAACAAACTTGGTGTTGACTGAATCGCAAGTGAAAATGCAGATTGCGTGATTAATTATCTCGCTTGCCTTCTGAACACGACGTTGGAGATGAATAAACTTTTCAAGTTTGTTAAGGCAAAATCAGTCAAAATGCCATAAACATCAAAAGCGCAACGGGAAAGCCCGCCTTCTTACTATAATTCACAGAGATTCGTCTTTATATTGCCTACATGCAGAGAGGACAAACAATAAAGTAATTAATAGTTTTAGTTACTTACTGGGGCATGTGTCAGAGTGCATTGTGCACCAATGCACCCACAACGCGTATTCACTTACAGTCAGTTGCATTTATCAGCATTTATGCGCTCATGCATCAGACGTTCCCTCCATTTATCACTCGCAATTTCTTGAGATTACGTACATGCACTTGCATTTCTTTAATATTAACGTCAGCGTGATTACCTGCAAAAAATTTCTTAATTTTTCTCTCTCTCACGTTGCAGACTTATAATATGGATGCTCAAATTGGCGAGTCATCCGCATGTGCCACTGCGCTCATGTGCGGGGTGAAAACTAACTTCGAGACGGTGGGTTTAGACGCCCGAGGTAAATTTGAGAATTGCTTCTCAAGTTTTTCATCCAGAGTGTCATCCTTAATCGATTGGGCACAAGAATCAGGTAATTTTTAATACATTCAAGTTATATAATTCCACCAAAATTTTATAATCGCACCAAATTCATTATCTTTTACTTACTACCTAAGTATCATTTATTTTCATATTCTCAGTAAAGCTATTTTTTTCTTTGCACTAAAATACCGAGTACAAATTCCACTAGTGTAAAAACTTACTTCTATTTGCGTTCTGGTAGACTCTTTTTTCAATACGAAAACGACTTCAACTCTTGGGTTCTTTATGCCGCAGGAACTATTGACGTTGCTGCCACTCCCAAATGGGAGAAGTGTCTTGATTTTCCTTTCCAGATTATCTCAGTTTCGACACCCTGAGCAGGCCAATTCTAACGGCCAAGCGCGGATTTTAAATGGCTAAAGGATAACGATCAGCCATTAGTTTCTATCTACGTTCTACTTTAACTATTAGATTTGCTTTTGGGTTCTTTACCTTTTGTTTCTTGCCAATTTAATAGTAATTGACTTTCAAAAAATAGTTTTATGGCGTTTAGATTTTTATTAAATTAATTTTAATTATCACTTTTTAGTTTGTTCCACACAATAAATTCAAATTTAAAAAGCAATTCTTCTCAAAAATCATGATTATTGTGCATTTAGGGAAAGCTACGGGAATTGTGACAAACACAAGAATAACACACGCTACACCAGCGGCTCTTTATGGTCACTCTCCTTCACGTTACTGGGAGGATGATTCAAAAGTACCGCCCGCAGCACGAAAATCCTGCAAGGATTTAGCAAGACAATTAATTGAAAATGATCCAGGACGTAACATAAATGTAAGTAATCAAATTTCAAATATAAATCCACGCCGCTGTTTTATAATCTTACATATTGTTGTTATTAAGGTACTTGACATTGCGTTTAGTGAGAATTACAAGTAGCTGGTAATACTATTGTGCACGCAGGTGACATTCTAGCACCTGGTATTTGCCACTGGATCGTTGGTGGTTGTCTGAAAGCACTTTAAGAATAATACATATAATACACTATTGAGAATAGTGGAATTCTGTAAACTTGGCTTGCATTTCCACACCTCTTTGCCACCAGTAAAAAATGCACTTAATCGAAAGGATTCCCTTCTCTTTACCACATCGACCACGGTTCACATATCACACACCAGCTTAATGCATTTCCAGGCACCTATTTTGCGGCAAAGTTTAAGAATGTACTTTTTGTAATTGTGCTCTATGGTCTGTATGAGGCTGCACAAAAACATCACCTCTTCTTGCCCTTCCCGCATCATTTCTCAACCTTGTGAGCTACCGATCCGGTTAAACCGCGTACTCCGGGCTGGTCGATGACGACAACCTCTAAGCCGGCTGAATTTATCGTCACATGGTGTCGTCTTAAAATACATCGGCACTTTACTTCTTTTATATCTTCTTTCACCAGAATAAAATGTACAATTTCACAGGCGTAGCAGGAAGGAAAGTCAAAAGTAACAAATTACCTTTATGATTTTCTAAGGAGGACCTACACAAAGAGACTTTTAGAAAATAATTATTTTGATAAAATTTTTAATACTTTGTTGGTTTCCAATTACATAAAATATTTTCTAAAACTTGGCGCATTTCATATATTGCAGAGATATATTTAATTAGACTTAGAATTATCATATAACTTTTTTATCAAGGGAGATAGATGACATGCAAAAGCCAAGCAAAATCTTTTTTTTAACGTTACATGAAACACAAGCCACGTTTATTTAAGGTCACAAAAAGATACATCTTGAAACGGTTGAAGTACTAGTTAATTATGCAAACCTTGCGAGTCAAAGTCTAGTTCAGAAGAACTTCAAAGGAACCATGGTACAAGTTCACATAGGTTACCGCTATCAGGATGACAACAAACTCGTGAGACCAATTTATTACATTACTTTGAGGTGTTATTTCCTAAATATACCAAAATATACTAAA
>JAODGC010005400.1:0-19419 GCA_027574925.1 Ecitoglossa quadriceps | reverse complement strand
CTTGTTAATTAAATCAAAACTAGATAGTTAAAACAAGGCTCCTAATAATTCCCACGGCAGTCTTCAATATTGAACACTCTCCAAGGATCTATACTGTTGTAATTAATTATGAACCATTCTGTGCTGTAGAAATAGACATGGTACAGTTAGTAATTGCTATATTCCAAACAAAATGACATTCTGCAATGTGTGTTGAGTTTAGTCGCAGCAACTACTCCCATTACATACACTGTTAGGTTAGGAAAGCTCCCAAGTGTATTTGAATTGAATTGTTGGTCTTTAAAGCATAATTACAAACAATGCTTTCCAATATTCTAGGCAATCAACTGCTAAAATTGATATTTATATTCATTGTGACAGTTTGGTCGTTTTGCTGTGTTATCAATCGGATTCATAGTTCAAAAACCTTTCATTGCGGAAATCCCATCCATTGATCCCTTGGTGCTTCGCTTGAACTCATTTCTCGCTGAATCGTAAATGTCTAGCATTGCATTTTCAGCCCACCCGAATACGGCACATTGGCGAATCATTTAAATTCATACAACAATTTATTCACAATTTTGCATCGACGGCATTATCATAATTTTCGACTTATTGAAGAATCATTCACAATGAAAAGTTTTAATCTTTCGAATGTATCGGAATTAAAACTGCCTAAAACAAATCCCAAATAAATCCCATATATTAGTTACATTTAAATAAACAATTATACCTATTGGAGTTGCTAAAATAAATTTGAATTTTGTATAAAATGTGATCAAATTAAAATCCAACATTAATCCATATAGTCTAGGCCCATTAATATGGAAATTGCGCTGTAATTTCATATTATTGACATGACTCCGCAGAGTATATTTAAATTACACCATAATTCACACTCAATATAGCACTACTCCTTGTCTAATTGCAATAAATACTATTAATTACCAAAAGGTAAACATGGTTTTCCTTTGCCTAGTGTTGCTTTCCATCAGGCGGGAACGACGTGTCATAAGGATTCCCGCATTAAAGTTTTAATCGCTTGCACAATGGTACCGGGTGGTGGAGCAGACCAGATATGAAACAATTGACAATTTAATAAAACGCCTGTATGCTACCGACGTCACATTTGCGATGCTCATGCCGTTTCCACGCCTGAACCAAATTTAATTACGCGGAAAGATCAATTGTTGCAGGAAGGCCCAACTCACTGTGAGTGGAAATATTCATGTTTGGCTAAAAAATGTGTGATACGCATGATGGCATATTAAGAGGATGCAATTGAAATTTGTAAAATGAAATTACTCGCTAAACCTGGTTGAAACAATGCTATTGCATTTGAATTGTAGCAACATGTATTATATAAAACCACATTTATGTTAACGATTGTTACAATTATCATGGCAACAGATTTTGTATTGGCAACTGTGCTCAACAGCAGCAACCCATGGCATGCCCTTATGCTCTCTCTGCTGACTCAAAAAAGACGCAGTAAAGGAGATATAATCAAATGCAGGCTACAGCATTCGAATATTACATTCAAAAATAATGTGTAATAAGACACAGTAGTCATTATTTTCTTTTGTTTGGATTTCAGGTAATTCTTGGTGGTGGCAGAAGACACTGGTTACCAAAAGTTGCCCATGATCCGGAACAAATCAAAGAAGAAGGAAGAAGACTAGATGGACGCAATCTGATTGACGACTGGGTGCGTGATAAGAAAAAACGCAGCCTGCAGGCGGAATATGTGTGGAATAAGGGCCAACTTGATAAAGTCAACCCGAATCAAGTGGACCACTTGCTGGGTGAGTACTTTATTGCTTGTTATATAAGAACTCTACACCAATACACAAAAAATACTTTTATACTTGTGCCGCGTCAATATTTTCTCATCTAGCTAGATATAACCAATAGAATTAAACCTTTGGAGAGCAATTCCCATTTTCCACTGTCTTTACTGAAAGTTGCATTGCTCCATGAGTCCCGAAGAAATATACGTCATTGGGGGACAATGGGATTAACGCACAAGAAAAATGTGTTTCGCTTCGGTACGCGTTCGGCTCAGAACCTAGGACTATTCTAGGTTGTATCGGTACGAGGGCAGCAACGAATGGCGGCATAGGAGGCAGACAAGCATCACGACGACGTAATTACTTGATTTTTATCACGCGCATGAAAGAAAAGTGAGGCTACGCGACGCTGCCTCCACTACACGCGAGCGTGAACTAGTCGCCCATTAATTTCACACAAGGTATTTGTTGTGTGTAGGGAATGAATATATGGTTGTAATTAAACCAGACACCGTGTCACTTTTTTAGCATACAAAGGCGGAAGCTTCCTTTATCACCAACTACCACAATAATTTTACTGCGCAGAGACTAATATCTAATGTCATATAGTTTGAAAATAATTTAATAAATTTAATGACATCCTGATAAAATCCGTATCAAGAACAAAAACTACTAACAAACAAACTGAGAACCATTGTGAACGTCAGCTATTGTTTTCAGTCTTTATGAGTTATTGTAGTAGGTAACAATGCGGTGCGAATGAAAGAAATGAAGCTGAATTTAAAACGTAACATGAGGGTGGATTAAAATGGGGTGCAGTTATACACACTTTTACATTCTGTTATTTGCAACAAAAAATAGAAAGCAAAATAAAGTCACAAATTGGGTCACAGTGGGTTGCGATTAGGTACGAAATAAATTTTTTTGATTTACTGCATTGGAACAAATGATTGATAAATATTTACATGTTTGGTGGTTTGAATGTTAAACTTTGCAAAAATCTATCATTGAATTAAAGTGCTTACGGAACTTGTTTTCGTTCAAATGTACCAAAATTAAATAGGTTACTTATTTAATTTATTGTATTGAAATCAACCAATTCACCCACTGCTATTTCTCAAAGTATTTTGAGATACCTATAAATTAATTAATGTGATTATCCTTTATTTTAGTCCTTGTTTGCAGTAGATTTACTTTATTTATTCAAGAAAGTAATATACTTCATTTAAGCTAACTTAAAACAAACGAATAAATTGTGGCAATGGCTAATAAAACATTTTGTGGTTATGGGAACATTTATGCATTTGATAAAGTTTTATAAAAATACAGAAAATTATAAGAAATATAATTTATAAAATAAAAAGTTTTAAAAATACTTGTGTAAGTAACTCTTGAACTTTGCATTTGCTATTTTTGCATTTATGTTTGTATAATAAATTTAAATTGATTTTAGTGCCTTTTTAATTTATATTCTAGTCCTTAATTATTAATATAAGCTTACCATTAGCATTTATTTCACTTAATTTCCAAATATTTTTTGCAATCCTTATAAACCAAGAATTTTTTCACAGAATTTATTTTAACTGAATTAAACTTGAATACCATGTTGAACTGGAAATATTCCAGTTGTGGAATGCTGTATTAAAATAATACATATTTCCTCTACTTGCACCATTTATTAAAAATACCTTCGAATGCAATATAATATAACAAACCTATAAAGACATCTCATTGCTATAAGGTTTTGTAATAACTATATTAAACTCATATACAACAAAAACGTTCTATTAGAAACCAAGTGTAATTTTCCAATTTGATTTAATATTTGCCCTCCACTTGAGTAGATTATCTTCTGAATTGTAAATATCCTAATTGAACAATCCTTTGGATGCAGCAATATTGTGTTGCTATTATATTTTACACATTTACCATAAATAAGTAAATGGTAATAAATTTATGTGTTTTATTATAAAACCACGCAAGATATAAAAATATCCAGTCAACAATTGCCATCAGGCGTCATTATCACATTTTGCATAATAATCGCTACTTTATCATTCTTTGCAGTGTTAGGCTCACACCAAACTCTCACACTTTACGAGCTCTCGTATAAGTGAATTACGATGTTGATTGCAGACGTTGCGCATACGGTTTATTAACAATAATCACAACAACTTGAATACACGCTCATTCAGTACTTATTTGCACCCTTCGTGCCATTTTTTCGCAATAAATATAATTTACGACTAAGCAAATAACATCATGAATATATTTACGGCTGATTCGTTGCAATTTGGTTTGATCCATTTTGTTTTCTTGCGAATTTTTATATTTTCATTCTATAGGTGAACTACTCAATGTTGGTTATTTAAAGGTGAAGTATGTACCTCGTATGCACGCAAATAATAAAATAACTGGAGTATATATCAAATAAAGTTTCTACATATTATGATTTCATATAACTTGAACAATACGCTTGAAACAAAAACAGTGCTTAAAATTGAGAATCTACGTTAACATGCTTTTTAACTTAACAAATAAAAACTTACAACAAAACCACAAGATACCACAGTCTATAAATCTTTATGCTGGCAGAATAATAATCCACCAATAAACAGAAAATGCAAATATTTCAAATCTGCGCATATCTCTAGCTTTATATGAGCAGCTTTTTCTAGTAAAATGGACACAGTTGACATGAGTGTTAAACAATTGACTCCCCTTACTGACAGAAGCGTCCAGAGATAAAAGCACCTAGCCACTATTACTCTCCCCCCAACTTACTCACCGATTACTCCAACTCTACAAATTATATCCATTTCTCAACCTTGAATCAATCAAATATTTCTTACCCACTCCGACCTTATATTTGTCGGTGTTAATATCTTTAGTAACTTTTATATGTCGTGGGTGCTTTTGTCGCGTCGCACTTTACACATGTTAAAATATGTTTTTTTAGGTTTTCAGCTTCTTCTCGTAAATGGATTCTTGAAAATAATGTGTAGTACTTAGGAAGTACTTAGCAAGCGATGAAAATAGCTAGACAAGAATCTCAAGTATCTCAAAGTTATGAAGATTCCATTGAGAACATACTCTTCTTAATCATTATAGGAGAAAAAGCTTCAGTAAAAATCTTTGTGCAATTAATAATTTTGTTCGTATTATATAGACACAAAAAGCCAAGGCACGAATTATAATTTGCAAGGATCAATATTTGAGTGTCAGGTTAATTCAATCATCTGTATACTTTATACTATAGCCCAAGACCTATATCCTGACCTCAGGTTCCTTCTTGGCACTTTTGCGTTCACGCCTTTAGCAAGTAGCACTTTACATAATGGAAGACGCACAATAAGCAGCAGTGGAGTAAAGTGGTGGACGTAGAAAAATAATAAGCTTTATATATGCGCATTACAATTTTTCCACCCCCTCATGTTCTCCACACACTGGAAAATATTCAGTTTTGCTTCTCTTTTATTCTCAATATAGTTGGTTTATTAGACTTTTTTTTCGGATTCTTTTATGAATCAAATTATTGGTTACTATGTGTGCACAACTTCGAACAATACTCATATGTTTTCTGAGTTTTCAACCTTTCAGATTATTTAGTTTACTTGTTTTTGTTTATGTACATTTTGCACGCACTGAATAAAATTTACTTACGATAATTATAATTTTAAATTATGATTATTATTAGATTATAATTTAATGTTTAATAATTAGTATCGTGGAAATCAATCGCTACATTACAACACTGCACATTTTTTTCCACAGGTTCTTAATTTTAATAAATCCTGTTGACAAATGAAATAACTATATACTTCATAATTTTTTATCCTGTACAGGCATTCCCAAAAATGACCATATTTTATGCCAATACAAATTATGCCAATCAATTTCCAAAAAAATTTATTAGCGGAACAATATGTAATTTTAAAGGTCGTTGTTCGAGATAATACTGCAAATTTAGAATGTGAAACGTTTTACACCAGTAGATTTGGAAGAAAATAAACGTGGAAATCATCAAAGATGTTTATGCTCTCAAATAGTATAATGCTTCCTTCAATCTAAAATGATTCATATAAAAATAATATATTGTTAGCCAGTAAATAAAATTAAATGTAAACAAAATAAATGATGAATTATGGTCTGTCTGTTTTTTTAAACTAAATTGAAACTGTAATTGAGCTGAATAAATTTATGATGTGTAAACAGCATGGTTTTTAATCATTGCCTAAAAGCATATAATAAATCATTCATCATCCTCACTCCCTCATCAACCATATCCTTGTGACTACACGTAACCATAATTCATTCATTGTTTACGAAAAAAACTAATAACTTTCAATTTCCATTTGTTGCAGGGTTATTTTCTTACTCTCACATGGATTTTGAGGCTGATAGAGACCCTGGACCAACTGGGGATCCCTCACTTGCAGACATGACGCGGTCAGCACTTTCGATTCTATTGAAAAATCAAAAAGGATTTTTTCTATTTGTCGAAGGTTAGTAATTTTAATACGTAATTGTTGGCTTTTACACTATTTTGAATTTGGTTTTCTGGATATCCGAAAAGAATATCACAATATGGAAAACGTAAAAGAAAAGTTGGGAAATGTAAATTCGTAGTGGAAATTGCCGGAATAGAAACGGAATTTATTCGTGGCAAATGGGAGTCACATGTGTGGGTCGCTAATGTTCCATTTTGTTATTCAAGCGTGTGGGGAAGTTGGTTTCAAACTAACCGAGTGAAAATTTGATTCCAGTTTTATTTCTCCCGAATTGATTTCTGGCAAAATTGGAATTTTTTCCTTAGTTTTTCCGTTTTTTTTTTTTTATCACTTTTAAGTTTATTTCTTTTACTCAATAGCAAAAGTCAAGTCGTCAAGACAAAATAAAATTCATTCTTGTCTTGAACATTTTCAAACGCATTTCTTCTTGTCTCTGCTGTTTGGCAACGTGCCAAATGTCGAAACACTACGGTCAAAGATCCACAATTTCATCTAGAACCTTCTTTAACACCCACCCGTCCAAGTCTTAAATTCTCCGTTGATGAGAAATTCCACATTTAGTTGCGTTTAAAATCACGATACAAAAAATAACTCAAAGTTTAAGTCGATATTTTATAGGCACAAATCCAAAAACAAAGCAAATAACTGAGATCAACCAAATTAGTAAAAAACAATAAAAAAATATATTGTTTAAGCAGCACGTTTAATTAAAAGTTTCTTCGCTAGTTTTTATTGCATTCCTTTTTGCTTTTATTTTTCTTATCTTCTGTTATTTCTAAGGATCGATGGGGATACACCTAAATCTCAAAGCCTTTCAACTTTGTTTTCTTTTCTATTTCTACTATTTTTCCATGTTCTACCCTTGAATGGGTTAATTAAATATACTCTTGTGCAAAACAAACAAAACGCAAATATTTATTCCCAAGAGAATGAGGAGAAAAGCTTGAGAGTTCAGGTAATGAAATTAGCCACCAATAAAAAAACCATTACATTAATAACTTTTCTGAGAAGTCAAGGATCTGGCTACATTACAAAAATATCTATTAAAGGTAACAAGAACAACCCTAATAATTTCTGATTTATGTAGTTGATTGTGTAAAATGAAATGGGAAAATATGGGTCAAAATATTCAAATGAATGTAATATAAGCTAATAATGTACCAAATTGGGCACCCTACTGCCCACAGGAGGACGGATAGATCACGCTCATCACTACAACAATGCGTATAGAGCTTTGGATGAAACCCTAGCAATGGAAACGGCAGTTTTAGCTGCCTTGGAAATGGTGAATCCAACTGAAACTCTCTTGGTACTGACATCAGACCATTCGCATGTAATCACGCTTGGTGGGCAAGCTACTCCACGAGGACATCCCATTTTAGGTAATCACATTTTTGTTATTGGTATACCTTTTTGAATGTGTTTTGCTACTGTGTTACAGTTAACATATAAAAGTTGTAAGTTATTGGGGCTCTTATTTTTATAGCGTATATTTTGAATGTTTAAAGGTCCTGACAGTAAAGTCTCGGATGTTGATGGCCAACCTTATACTACCATTTTATATGGAAATGGACCAGGATACAGTACTCCACGTATCATTCCTATCAATTCCACCACTGTGACAGAAGACCGGAACCAGGTTCATGGGTCAGCAGTGCCAAGACAATGGGCTACTCACGGAGGTAAAATTATTTTTGCAAAATCCCAGAATGTGAAGTTGAAGCAATTCACAGTTCTTTTATTTGGACTATATATTGGCTTAAAAAAGCATTTTAACAATATCTGCTTTCACTCAGTTGCCCTGTTTGCTTACAAAGTTCTAACCAAGTACAGGTCTTTCTCCAATAAAACAAAAACAAAATTGAACGCGTTGAGAATAATTTTCCACATCATCTTAAATTTTTAAAAAGCATACGAGGTACATTTCCAACTTTGCAGGCGAAGACGTGCCTGTCTACGCTCTGGGACCCTTGGCAACAACACTCTTCACCGGCACGTTCGATCAGAGTTACATCCCGCATGCGATCGCATACAGTGCATGCATTGGAGAGCATCGCGTGCGATGTCATAGTAACGACAATATCACCAAACTGTCAAATTCAATCCCTAATATTGGTAACCCTGGTTGTCAACCGCATGAAGGAAGCAGTGCATCTAGTAATGTGCCGGTTGTCATCGCTAGCAGCGTAATGGCCGACGATGGGAAGAGGAATAAATCGGATGCTACGAAAGTGGAATATTTAAGTAAATCAACTGGGATGGTAATACTCTGTATTGGGTTCATTTTCACACAGAGTGCAAACGCATTTCGCTTGGTGCGTTAAATAAATTAAATGAAGTGCAGTTATTCAAACTACAGTGATTGTGATGTTAAAACTTGAATGTGCGGATTGTCAGGGTAAACAAAGACATTAACGTGAATGGCGTAGATATGGAAATGATTATTCAACAGGAAAAAGTTTTGTTTGAATTTAAATGAAATGTTAAACTTTAAATCTAATTAAAGTATAAAAATTAATAATAAAAAATTAAAATAAATAATGATGACACTATAAAAAAGACTTTAAAGGATCAATTCTCTAACAACATGTTCCAGTTTTGTAAACATAATTCTCTGTCTATCAAGTGAAGTTTTCATAAAAAATATTAAAAGCATAAGTCGTAACAAATTGTTTGACCGGCAATTGTTTTAAAATAGTTCATTAAATTGTTACCTAAGGTTTTGCATTTCTTGAATTTTGCGAGTTTTCTGCATTTTCTATTTTGACCATTCCTACCTAAACTTATTAAAAATAAACACAACTTTGTTTAAATTCAATATAAATTACATTACATTTGCTAAAATACTTTTTTTCACGTTTATTAATTATAATATTGTAACTTTTATATCAAATGTATCCTATGATTTTGAAACAAATAATTTCTTAGTTGACTCCAAAAAATTTCTATGCATTATCATTGAAAACAAACAAAGAAAACTAATTATTTGTACGATAAAATCTAAGAGATCATTAAGATAAATTATGGAAAACTCGTAAGTTTATATTACTTAGTTATTAATTAGGTATTAATTAGTGGGATCCAATTAAATCTAATGCTTCCACGTATCAAACCAAACTAAATGTATTGAGACTTCAAACAAATGTTCATGGTATTAAAGATATGAGCAAAAATGCTATTTAATATTTTAATTTTTGTATATAATAAACATTCTACAGTTGAAATTATATGAATATTAATGAATTTATTAAAAATAAAAATCACGCTTTTATGAGCTAATGAAATCAATACAACTATTTTTAGAAACCAAATTTAATATATTCTCCTCCTAATGAGAAATTCCCAACAAACCAATGACGTCATATAACATTTTACTCTTCAAACCATTATTTATGGTTGATGTGATCTTACTTCTACAGCACTATATCCTTTATATCATTCCACGCTATTCATTTGCACATTCTCACAGCCATTGTCTTCGGTTTTAAGTTGTCGTTTCTTCATTTCTCGACGTATTCCTGTCATGCGGGTTTTGCACATCCTTCGCATAAACATAGAAGCGCCACATTTTACGAGCCAGTCACATCATTATCTTTACGTCGCTTTCATGTGCAGAATGTGCACAATATTCTTAGAGATATAGCTGTGCTTGCAGGAACCAGTGATATATTCTGCGGATAGCGAAAGCAACAATATGGTTACTTTTCTGAATTCCGGTTGAGTGTGATTACCAAGAGTTTACTGATATACATGATCATATAAGAAAGTTAAGAGATAATTGCGGAGAAATTAGTGTGCTATTTGAATAATCTGCAGATTTTAATATAATTTAAGAGGGATTTCTTTAAACTAAGGATGCAACGAATGAAAAACGCAATGGAATCAACTTAATGTGATTGCAAAATACTGAAGACGACAAAACTGCCACGCAACCAAAGATCATAACTGAATTTGCATCATCAGCAGACGAGGAAAATTCGGTTGAAACTTCTGGTTGCATTTTTACTGCAATGAGGCATATTTATTTCTAAAACTGAATAAAAGAGTATTCACGAAAAGCTACACCACAGATATTATGCTTTATTGAAATTGGGTAAAATAACATTTGCATTTTTTTATTTAATTATTTACTCGTTCATTTACTATTCCAGAATATTTACCAGTTTAATTTTATTAATGGTAAATATATTCAATCTGTAAAATTATAATTTTGCTACATTCAATTTCCTGGTCACTACCCTCCCAAAAAATAAATGAATTTACCTAACTGCTATTTAGATAGGCTAATGGCACTGCCAACATTTTAATGATTCCATCAATATGTAAATATGGGGCTTTAAATCTCCCGATTTTGCATTTCCATTAGTACAAATTTAAACGTTAATATCCTACTGTGTTTAACAGATTAAAATTGAACGCAAAATATACCTCAGCGACCTTGCATTGGATTCAAGATACACGATCAATAGAGAGTTTTTTGATATGAGGATTTTATGCATTGAGTAGATCAAAAACATTTATTTCTTTCAGTTTCAGTCCAAGATAAGGAAGATTTATGCTTACAATTTGCCTTAAAGCAGAGTTGGATGATAGAGGTGGAGGTTATAGAATTTGCATCGGACGCACAACCACCACATCTTGTGCGAACCGCTCGTCTTTCCCTGTGGCACATCTACCCTGTGGTGCACTTCCTTCCGATACGTCACTCTTAAGATGTACTACCCCACCCAGGTTTCTTTGGATTAAGAAACGTTGCTCGATTAGACAATTTGAAGAGATGCCTTTTCTGAAAGAGGAAATATAGTCACTTATACTCACTCACAAACACCTATTTCTATATATACCTATTATATTGCTTAGGTGCCTTGCACTATAATCTCCATTTAAATTAGTGAGCAATAGAGAAGAACTTCAAGGAAGACAATATAAAGCTAAGCTAGTCTTCAACACCTTGAATCAACCTTTTCTTGTATTTTAGCTCCTAGAAATAGTTGAACTTCTAGATGTGATGTCAAGCTGACGTAGTACCCTAGAGAATGGTGTACATAAATTAAGCTTCGATTTTTTCTAGCAACCTACAAGCGCTGTAGCTGCAACAGCCATCAGCAACAAATGTCTGTTGGACTGGAGTACCCTTTTCTTGGGATTGCTACATTCTACCTAAATTGACAATATTTATCTTCAGATACTTTGAAAATGTCTCGATACTAAATACTATTGATCTACCAGATAATAAACTAGCACTGGTAAATATTTAAACTATGTTAACCTAATTTACTTAATATACTATTGCTTTCAACTTAATTTTAAAAAAATTCAATTAAAATAAAATACCTTCTCTTATATTAAATATATAGGCAATAAAACGGAACAGTAGATAATTATTAACTTTCTTTTTGTTGTTGATTTTATCAAAATACTCTACCTTACCACCACCATAATCCGCTATATGGTTGAAGTTTCCTATCCCTCCAGTAAATCAATCGCCCGCATACACGCTTTTAGGGTGAATTGACTGACGATTATTGTACTTTGGTCGTTGGTGCTTTACGATGCTTCGACGTTTTTCTCCTCATCAAGACTGGTGATGGTGGTGGAGCGTGGCTTTGCGATTAGGAAGCAAAGCAGCTGAAAGAAACGTTTTTCTCCGGATTATGAATGGAACGGAACGGCGTAGAATGGAATGCTAAAGTATGTTTGGAACCGTCTGAAGGTTTTCTTATCATTTACGCTTTTTGGGTAATGGCCCATCAAGCAGTAATAAATTGTTAAAATTACAAATACGCTTAGTAGTATTTCTAAACAGAAGATAATCACAAGTACACCAAGCCCAAAAGCATAAATATTATCTATTAAAATAATAAACAATCTAAGAATAACCTTGAAGTGTGTTTTTTTTGTAAACAGTTAACTTTCTTATTACTATTCCAGTTTATTAGAAATGTTTTTATTATTAGCTATTGTTAAGAGCTCTCCAGCTTAAGTTTTCCCAAACTTTTTTTTAAGTTCCTTGTTTTCCTAAAACTCATTTCATGCCATTGATTGATCGCTATTTCTATTTCTATATCTATTCTTCAAAGTCTTTTCTTTCTCGTGAGTTGTTTGTCAGTTGTCAGCTAGCACTCTCGGGAAACAAGAACGCCTCCAGAGAAGTCGCATTAGGGTAGTCTGTTTTCACCAAGATGATTGATGAATGCCCAGAAAGAATTCCCAAAGCTTTAATATAATCGATTCATATTGTGCGAAAATTTGTCAGTAATTTTGAACACCCAATTTTCACCAGCCTACATGGTATATTCTGAACATAAAAGAAAGTCGACAAATCCCAATCGGACCATTCAAAATCTGTCAAGCATTTAAGTGGAGTCAATTCAGCAGGGCTTTTCGATAAAGTAGAATAGAAAGAGATCCATTTATTGGATACAAACCGGAATATGTAGTAATAAAACATAATGAAATAAAAATAGACAAAGACTACTAATAAAAGAATTCCAAGCTGAAGAAGAAGCATTGGAAAAGTTATCAACAATTCTTACCCACTATAATAATCTTTTTTTTGGTTTTGTCTTGTCAAAATACATATCGCTGTTTTTTTAAATGCCAAAGCAATGATTCATTTTTTTCGATTTTTTTATGATTGAAGTACGAAAACTTCAATTATTTTGTCATTTACGTCCCAACTTTTGTATTTCTTTAACTTTATTCGCTTCCACAAATCTGTGAATGTAATAATTTAAGGATTTGTGGTATAGGCCATACGTGTCTTTGGATCAATGCTCTAAACTTGGCGGAGACATTTCATGAACGTGTGTGAATTTATAAAGTTTGAATGCAAACCGACTTTGTAACGTAACTTTAGAGCAGCCCGGCACGATTTAGGGCAAGAGGTCAGAATGTGCACACCATGCACCACACATTTACGAGTTACGATTACATTCAATTCACCAACAAAAAGATAAATTATTGGCGTGGTGCAGATCTACCACATAAACTAACCAAACGTTGGACGCACAGAAAATTAATTTAACTTTATAACTTTACGAAGTAAAAGCAGATGGCAAATAATTTCATTTACTTGTAGATGTAATTTAATTTATATAAATTAAAATATGACTTTAATATGAAATTAAAGTTTTATTACTGAGAAGACAAATATTGCAGAAGTAATATGGTACATTAACTCCAATTTACCATCAACTATACTGTTGTTATTGATATCATAATTCTTGAGTGAAAATCTCGGTTGTAAGATCCAGTTGTATATAATTTAAATTTGGCAAATTACTATTTAAAAATCTTAGTGCAAAACATAAAATATGGTACAAATAACTTGGCAATGGCCTATGGATGATCTTTAATACTCATTAAATCTTGCAAAACTTACGTAAAAATCAAACCGATCAACTAAAAACTTGAATTATTGAATTACTGACAATAATTTTAATTGAAACTGTTTTTCTTTAATACGCATTATTGTCAAGTATCTCGTTGCTTAAAATTCATGTATAATATAAATAATAATTAAAAACACTAAATAAATCCACAAAGAATGCACAAATGTTTGTATTTATATCAAATATTGTATTCTTGTCAATTAAATGAACAAGTTAATATACATTATTCTGCATCTTTGCTGCCCACACGCATTCTTTCTAATTTATATTTTAACATTTCTGCTGCATCCATGTAACGAGTAATTTTAATCTCATAGTAATAGCCATGTTTTGGAGGAGCACAAATCAAAAGTGTAATTGTCGAATAATCCCTACCACCTGATACAATCTTCGCCGTGCTTCCTTGTAGCACCTGCTTATCCTCAATGAAAATATCTTTAATTTTGTAATGCAAGTTCAATTTTCCACCTTCAGGACAGGTATACCATTCACAGCTTGGTGTTAATGCAACTGACAATGGATCTGACTTTTTGAAAATTCTTCGGTTACACATTACAACAGCTAAAACACCAGCAATTTAATATTTTAAAAATAATTGTTTTACATTAGAGTAATTACTGTATTTATTTGCACTTTGCGAAAAATAATTATTTCCTTCACATAAAAGAAACCACAATTGAATTATAATCCAAGATTTGGTCAACATACTGCTCAATAAAAACATATTGAGTTTGTTTCAAATATAACAAGCGACTAGTTTGTAATAGTAGCAGAGTAAAAAAGTCAATAACTGACATGAAACTGATTTTTCACGAGTTAATCACGTTTTGTGCTGTTAATTTCTAATTTTAAAGCGCGTTCGTGCATTAAAATATTATAAATTCTCCTTGCTTTGAATTCAATGCAACATGTAAAATACGTTATTACTTTCAACATGTACATTAATTGAACATTCATTTATGAGTATGTAGTTGTTTTCATTGTTTCTTAGCTTTTGCTGCTGTTTGCTCTCGTATCTGCTTGGCGTTTATACAACATCTCTCATATTTAATTAAAGTGATTCACTCACGAAAGTCCAATAAGCGCGACCCCAGCTTCAAAGTACCTTACTATGCTCATCTCTTAAATCTCATTTCAATTTCTAATTAATTCAAGACCCGCACGCTTCTTGCACAAGCCAGAAAAACCACCGATCTGTACTTTGTAACGGATTTTAATACAAAAGAAGTTGCAATTTCAAATGAAAAACTTCAATGTTCCAACAAATTTGATTACATTAATTATAGCAATTTTTTTCCTGTCTAAAATGTGGTAAATTTCACAGGATGAGATTGGCGTAATTTTAATACTATTCGCCTTGAGTAAAGCTACTCAAGTCAATCTCTTTAAACTTTTTACGTCCCCAGATAAAACAAAAATATAAATCTGACATAATGATGGTAATGCCATTATTATACAATTTGCTTTTATGTGTTTGCCTCATAATTTGCAACTTCTATATCTACAGTCTGCTCTGTAGATAATCAAGTCATGAAGGAATAATTAAAGTGCTTCCACCCAAGAGAGCAAACAAAAAATGTTATAAAAAGTTTTATAAATACGCCAGGGTTAAAATGGATTTAGGAAAAAAGTTTGTTTAATGAAGCAGTAAAATCAATTAAAGGGAAAAATTTAACTTTGCGTTTCTTCATTATTAATCATTAATTTGAACTCGTCATTACCACTCTCATGCCTTAAAAATTAAATATAACAAAAATTGCAATTCACAAGTAATAAACAATTTGTGTTAAAGAGTAAATAGACATCAAATAAATAATTTTGCAAATACATTCCGAATACTTGTTTTAATACTACTTGTTTGTTGTTGTGCCAAGTTTGTGCAATGCAATTTCAACAAACGCGACGTGCCACAGAAAGTGCGTTTGTGGATAGTACAATGCAGACCCACTTTATTCCATGCAAGATTCTTCAAGTCTGACACTCAATTGTTTTGATCCCATGACGTAAAAAAACTTTCCTTCCCAATATTCTTTATCCGACTATGATCTAACTTCAACAGTACGCTCACCAATCTATTTATACCTGTGCAACTTACTTCCGATTAGGATCTAGCAACTTCAGACCTCGGTGCATCGCAATAGTTATGATCCCACAATCCACGGTACTGACTACAATCCATCCACACTGCAGATATTACTTCTAGCGATATACAATAAAAATCTGGATGAAATCAACTGAAATTTAATTCAATAATGGCAATGAATTGCAAGATCATAATTGGAATGTCACTCTTTAGCTGACAAATACCAGCTTAATCTAAAATGGTCACATAATAAAACTTATAATCGAATACTTCGATCTTTCTATATATTATATAAAAGCATGATCTAAGTTTAGTCATCACAATGTAAATAAATCAAGTAGATCGGAGAAAGGCCACATGAGAGCAGCACCTTACGGACCCACTTTATTCTATACATGTTTCGACTAGTCTGAAACTCGGCGCATCTCAATTGTTTTGATCCTAAAATGTAAACAACTTTCAACGCAGGTAAAAACTGTTGCACACAGGCCATTCAGGGATCAACAACATCTAAAAGGTATTGTTCAATAGTCTAGAAATACTTTGACTAACCCACACCACTGTCATTTATACCATCTATACATGGGATTATTATTGAAATATAAAGTGGATTGAGACAACATTTCAAATCTGGTAATATGTCACTATAAGACGCTTCACAATTTTCATGATTTTCCTATTTTAATAAAAAATACAAAAAATGGGTCAATTATAATTATTGATAAAAATCTCATATCGTTATCTAGCAACACAGGCCTAGCACTACAGATATGCACCTAATATATACACGAGTAGTGTATATTCATAGCTAAAAAATACTATCTTGATATGCGGTGAGCAAATAATAAAACTTATAATTTAATGCTCTAGTGTTTCTACATTCAACATAAAAACATTAACTAAGTTTGGTCATCACAATATAAATACTTCAAGAACACCGCAGTAGAACCAAATGAGGGCAGCACCTTACGGACCCACTTTATTCTAAACAAGATTCGTCAAGTCTAACACTCGGCGCAACTCAAATGTTTTGATCCTAAAGTGTAAACAACTTCGGCCGCAGGTAAAAACTGTTGGATACAAGCAATTCGGGCCATGTAAAAGGTATTATTTCTTGGTTCAAGAATATGAACCTACACTACTCTCATCTACACTACATTACCGATGGGTGTATCATTAAAAGATAATAAAATGGACTGAGTCAGTAGTCCAATTCTATAACTACTGACATAACTACGGTATTTTATGGTTCTCGTATTTTAATAAATAATACATAGAAATGTGTCAAAGGTAATTATAAATAGAAACAGTTTTATAGACCATACACATCTTAATATTTTGTACATAATATACTCATTATTAAAATACATGATAAATAAACCACACGTTTTTAAATATCAACATATAAAAAAACTACTACATATTTATATATATCCCCCGAATTTTCTCTACATTGCTCACCATTTGCAACAAGATGAAAAGTGATTGCTGTGTTGACAGTTTATTGCCGCCCGTGAAAGCTAAACCACTTCTCAACATAACTAATGCAACGAGTTTAATGGTGCAAAACATTCCTAGTATTTTTCATCATGTTACAAGTGTAAATGTATACCAAAAGCAACAAAATTCATCGTATTTATCAGTGAGAAATCAGACAATATCTGAACAGTATTATTTATTGATCCAGCACAAGTTAAAAAGCCCACTTCTCTCTAGTTTCCTCTGTATCACGTATCCTATATATCGATGATACATTTTAATGTGAATAGTGTCCGAATTTAATTTCTACAGATGATGAAATACTCTCTAATACAATACACCTATCATCTTATTTAACTTGCAACAAAATATAAATAAAAAAAGCAGAATAAGACATTCAGTACATTACTCCATTACTTCTATTTCCAAAACCCAAATGAAATAATAACAATAATTCATACTACCTGGTCTCCGTTCTTAATTAAAACAATAAAATAATAATTTAGTTCACGCCGTACTCCCTCTTTTATATTCACTTTGTCTGCACATCTCGACTTAATAGTAAGTACATGCAAAGTTATTAGAAATTCATAACGGATTTGGAAGACCATCCCAGTATCCAATTCGCCTCTAATTGAATTACAACAGCAAGAACAAACGATAACGGTAACTGTATTGCCGCACAACGTATTTGCTATTACCGGAGGGAACAACCATATAATGAAATGGAAATTCTCCTTTGAAGAAGGCTGAAGGTGCGGATGCTTATAACTGTCACAATAAAAGCACGCCAAGCTTAATTATAATATAATTAGAAGATAACACTCTGCATATTCTTTAGTAAGATAAAAACAATTGCAGGTTTCGAATGTCGAACATCTAACTAGAGGCAAGAGAAAACAAAGATACGTCACAAAATCATCGACATTGTTAACAACTATTAAATAATGTGTCGTACAGACACAATTCAAGTGACACAACTATTGCTAATTAGTAATCGGTAAATGTTTCTAACAACTTGTAACGAATAGTTCATTAGATCAAAAAATAAACGACAGTTATAACTCAAATTTACCTCAAATACGACAATAGCAAATGGAATACCACTCTAAAAAATATATATTGTAAACTGACTGTTTGGTGGTCTCAGATGAGGCTAGTGTTATTTCTGTTGGGCTCGGATATAGTCGAAAGTATTGTAGAGTTGGCAGCGGTACTAATTGCACTTCAACAATAATTATTTGCGATAACATAAAAAAAATCAACTTTGTGTAAATTTCTTTTCTTATAAACTTTCTCTATAATATACTACACATAACAAGCAAATTTTAGCTGTATGCGTTGAAAAGTTTACTTGTTATAGAAGTTTTAAGTTTTTATTTTATATCCAGTGCTCTTATTTACTTTTGAATTCAATAAAACGATGCCCTCATAGGAGATATAACAGTAAATCAAGAAAATAACCAGAAGATATGTGATACGTTATATTTTTATCATCAACATTAGTCTTATCTCTTTTGTACTCGTTTGCTAACTGTAGGGTTGTTTCATCTGTGGGTGATTGTAAACATACTGTTAGTCATGCCGGTTATAAACCGACACCATACTCGACCTTCTACCTAGTAGCTGGGCCGTTTGTTCAAAGAATGCAAATATTTTTTTTAACACAACGAATTTTTGTTTCAGTAAAAAACATCTACCATTACTCTCAAATCAAATACAGGGTAGATAAAGTGGAATAAATGCAGGAATCAATTTATTTACGACGGTTTAAAACCATAAAAAAGAGTTTGCCGGCTTTGTTGGCATGTTCGCTTCGAAGAAGATGGAGAGCGTTTACCAATAGCTGCTACAAGCGTGCTCTCGGCAGTTTAACACGAGCGAAAGCTTGAGAACTTTCAAAGGATAAATCAGATTGCGTCGCTACCACTAGCAAAACCTGTGCATCGTACACTCTGACTTTGACTTACTTATTCATCTCTATATTGTTGGGGCAGACGTCGATGGCTCCTATTGTGACTACCTTCCGAAAGCACAGAAATCACACTCTGTGTGGAAGCAGAAGCAACATTTCTGGATGTTTCTGCTTCCTGATTGGAACATCTTATATTTTTATGCTCCATAATATACAGTAAAAATGAAATATAAATACGCAGTAAAATATTATGAAATGGCATGAAACG
>JAODGC010005289.1:168395-181668 GCA_027574925.1 Ecitoglossa quadriceps | reverse complement strand
AATTTCCTTTTATACGATATATTATATGTTGTTGTAGTTATTTTGTTTAAATCAGAAATTGCCATTTAAATTTGGATAAATTGTCATCGCCACAATAGTTATTTTATAAAAATTTCAAACTGCATTGGTTTACATTTTATTTATTTATGGCTAAACTATAATAGACAGCTTACTTGTTTAAACGGCAAAGTAAAATAGATTAAATTTCCTTTTATACGATATATTATATGTTGTTGTAATTATTTTGTTTAAATTAGAAATTGCCATTTAAATTTGGATAAATTGTCATCGCCACAATGGTTATGTTACAAAAATTTCAAACTGCACTGGTTTACATTTTATGTATTCATGGCTAAACTATAATAGACAGCTTACTTGTTTAAACGGCAAAGTAAAGTAGATTAAATTTCCTTTTATAAAATATATAATATGTTGTTGTAGTTATTTTGTTTAAATTAGAAATTGCTATTTAAATTCGGATAAATTGTCATTGCCACAATGGTTATTTTACAAAAATTTCAAACTGCACTGGTCTACATTTTATTTATTTACAGCTAAACTTTATTAGAAATCTAAAATATATTTATTTCATTATAAACTTGATTAAATTCTCTTTTAATTGATGTATTATTTAAATTACTATATACTTTGTATTAATTAGATATTTTCCATTTACTTTGCAAAGAAAACTAAACTCTTTTCTGCATAATTATTCCCTTTTTAATTAGTGAATATCTATGAAACTATCAATACGATAAACATCAAAAAATTCCACAAAATAAATAATTTATATAGCTTTCATGTGAAACTATAATAATTTAAATATATATATTAGTTTACGCATAAAAAATTAATAACAAAACAATATCATAATTCTCAGTCTATGTTTGGACATACTTGCACCACGTAAATGTCGGATCTTGGCTGCATTATTAACAACAATTTGCACGAATATTAACTGTAATATTTATAAACTAACAGAGCAGTGAATTTAGTATTAATAACCTAGTTTAGCGACCTCTGATCACCTAGTTCAATCATAGTTAATTGAAGTTGAATTGGAATTTAGATTCATTCAAAGGATTCATTATCAAAAGCAATAATAATAATAATAATAACAAAAGTGTATAAACTATAAATGAATTATCAATGAATCTAATTGTTATTAAAAAATAAATATGATTAATTTGTTATTAAACTCAGCAAGAAATTGATTTAACTGAATTAATATGATTTCAGTAATTAAAGTCGTCCAAGTGGTTTCTGGCAGAAAACTTCAAATAAAACAATAAATAATATAAACAAACAATTGCCTCAAATGTTTTGTGATAGAATAAGAAATTGTCTTTTAAATAGGATATAATTTGTATTATTTGTTTAATAATTGTTAATGTTCTATTGGTTTAAAATTGACATTAGTTGAGTTTGAAAACCTGAAAGAAATATGAAATTGTTGAGAAATTCATTAATAACTTAAATACAGTTAAAGATATTTTAACCAAATAAAAATATTATAAAAATAGGATAAATTATCTTCAAAATGACATATCATATGTTTAGGTTGTAATTAAATTGCTTATGTTACAATGCTTTAATTTTTGATAATTGAAAACGTACAAATGTTTTTTGGTAGAAAATTACAAATAAATCGCTAAATATTTAAGATAAATAAATGCATTAAATTTTTTTCAATAATAAAATAAATTGTATTTTACCTAGAATATAGGTTTTTGTATTTATTTAATAATTGTTTATGTTCGAATGCTTTAAAGTTGATATTAGGTGAGTTTATTAACCTGAAACAGATATGAAATTGTTGAGAAAATCATTAATAACTCAAATACAATTACAGATATTTTAACCAAATAAAAATATTATAAAAATAGAATAAATTATCTTTAATTTGGCGTATATTATGTTTTGTTTGTAATTATATTCTTTAATTTACAAAGCGTTAAACTTACACATTTCCTTTGAGATATCACCAGAGAAAATCCTAAATTATTTCAATAAATTCATGGTACCGCGTAAACTAATCAAGGTAATAATAATTTTTAAACACACACCAAAAGTAGATGAAATTCACTATAACTTGCAAAAAATGATTTATCTCCATCTTTACTCCACCAATAGTTACAACCCTTCAAAGATCACCTATATTTTACCACTATGTTTCTTTATGTTCTAGATATCAATCCCCAATCTTCTGCAGACCTTGATAGTATCCTCACCAACTAAAAATGGTAATCTCCCCAACAATAGTCTCTTCCTCCGACCATCATCGCCACCACCCTGGCGGTGTATCCAACGAAATCTTCTTCCGCAAAGGCGCCAAAATCAAATGCGGCACCACATCCCTTCTCATTCGCGCTCTCATCTTCACCATCCTGGCCATACTCTTCTGCATATGGACACCCTTCGAATTAATCATGACTGAACGTCTTCAAATGCATAAGGGACTACCACCCTATGAGCTCTGGGCGAATCCACCCGATGAGGTTGTGATGAGTGCGTATGTTTACAATTACACCAATGCGGCAGCATTCCTGCACGGAGAGGAAGAGACACTGCGTGTTGAACAAATTGGACCTATTTTATATCGGGAATTGATAACACATAATAATATTACAAGGAATGATAATAATACGATTTCATTTCGAGCCAAACATACGGCGATTTTGTGGGAGAAAGAGAATGGGATTGATATGAACGCAACAATTACTGTGCCAAATTATGCTGCTTTGGTAAGTGAAATTAGGATTGTTTAAATGTATAAATGAAAAGGGTTAAATCCGCAAGGGATTTGTGTTAGGATTGTTTAATTAGCTTTATTGCTTTATGAGGAATTAATTAGTAAACATTACTTGCCAATTCTTTAATTTTTCTTTTGTTTCTTTCTTTAAAATGCCCCATAACATAAAACTGGTTTAAGATAGATTACCAATTCAAAATGCATCCTAAAGAGAATTAAATTATCTTTAAAATGACATACAATAGCTTTAGCTTATTTTAAAACAATTGTAATTTAAATGTAGTTTTATTGATTCTATGTTCTTGACAGACGCCACGAAGTGTAAAAACAAAGCGCATTGCTTCAAAGAATTGCTCATTGCTTGAAAATTAATAAAGATAAATAAACCATTCTAACCTTATGTAAAAGTACATAAAATTATCTTTTAAACTAACTACTATATGCTATATTTCCAATACAAACAATTGATTTATTAGGTATCAAAGTTGATCACTTCTAATGCCAATATTTGTCTAACATTCAGAAATTGTGTACTGCTTCACTAAATCAAAGAAAACATAAAAGTTTATCAAGATAAAATACTTTTAAGAAATGTTTTTTAATTATGAGTAAATTCTCTTTTGAATGACATATTACAAGTTATGTTTAGATTAAAAGTAATTGAATTGCAATAAATCAAAGTTAACGATGACTTTTGAATCAGTCCAATGTGCAATACAAGTGTAAATCATTGATTACATAAACACTAATTACAATAATTACATTTTCTAAACTTCATTACAAAGCAGAATAAATTTTCTACTTAAAGGCATAATTAAGTTAGTTGTATCTCAAGTAGTTTTTGAGTTATTTGCCTGTAAAGAAATGGTTTTTATTTAGAATCTTCTCATTCAAGATAAAATCTCTTCCAAGGTATTTCTGTCTTAAGATAAATTTATGTCTTGTTTTAGAGTATGGCAAGTTTTATCCACAATGCACCTTTCTTCGTAAAATTCGGTTTTAACATTCTCATGCGTCAGCTGAAGACGGAAATGTTCAAAACAATGACAATCCAGAATTTCCTATGGAATTACAGTGATCCTATTCTTTCAACTGCTCACAAACTAATTCCACATTTGGCCCCAATCAAGAATATTGGAATGCTTGAAAGGGTATTTATTAAATTAGCAATCAATATTTCTTTTATGAATTCCTAACCTAAAATATACCAAGTGAAAGAATACTTTTTGAATTAATATTTATCTTTTCTCTTTTAAATTAAGATTTACGCTGAGTTTGAAGACACCTACACAATGTTTGTTGGCAAAGAACACGTCGAACAATTCTCCCTAATTGAAAAAGTAGGTGGTATTGACACCCTACCAGGATATAAACAATGCTCAGATAAAATAACAAATGCAACTGAGGGTGTTACCCATGGCCAACATTTAACCCGTCAAAGTGTGTTGAAATATTGGAGAAAAACTGTTTGTAAGGTCGTGCCATTATATTATGAACGTAAGTTGGAAATATCAACAATAAAAAATACTTGTGACATGTGTGAACAGGCACGCATGCGCGCCACAGAAAAATGACATTTCTTACTATAAAGGCTTATCACACGTTTGCTGAGAAACCGAATTTCAAAGAGTTCTTTAAATAAATATATTACAAGGTAAATAATAAATACATTCAGTGTTTTCTTTTTAACTTTTAGGTGATGAAGTAAGAGATGGAATTGATACATACCTCTACGTAGTGCCAAATAATTCCTATGACAGGACTTTTCCAGCTTACCATGATTGTTATAAAGGAGAACCAAGCCTTCCCAATGGATTAACTGATGTTTCTAATTGCATGTACAGTGAGTAATTAGTACTCCCTTTTGAATATGCTACTTTAATCAGCATTAATTCTATTTATTTGCTTCTTTTCTAATTATTATTTAGATGTACCCATTGTTGCATCATTTCCTCATTTTCTCTATGCCGATCCAGTTGTTTTTAATAACTTGGAAGGATTACAACCAAACGGAACATTGCATAATAGTTATATTTACGCTGAACCCGTAAGTTTTCTTTGATTTCCCAAATAAAACCATATTGTATAACATATGACAAATGACATGTGACAAATGACATTTGACATATGACATTTGACAAATGACGAATGATATATGACATATATTATTGTTGATATTTTCTATGCAATTGTTTCCAGATAACTGGCGTACCAATACATTCCGTTGCACGTAGTCAATCCAATCTTGTTGTGCGGAAAATGACAGGTTTTTCCGATGGAGTGCAAAGATTCAGTGAACGTGTATTACCTATGTTTTGGTTGGAATATGTAAGGATACTAATTTTTTTACAATTTTTATTGAATAATAATTTTTAATAATTTCAATTTACCATATTATTAAATCTCTCGGAAAAACTTGAGTTTGGTGGTTGTAAAGTTGCCTATCTTAGAATATAGTCAGGATTGCGTTATAAGCACATTGCTTTAGATAATTACAGATTACGTGAAAACTAATTTAGATATTTATCTTTTTCATATTTCATATTTTCATATTAAGGTAGAATAAATGTGTTTTCAAATGATATACTACAGTATTCGTTTACAATTAAAATTGTTGAGTGACAAATCTGTGAAGATATCACATTCATAATCAGTCTCAGAGCAATGCATTGTTTAAGTTAATTAAAGATAACTGAAGAACTTATTAAGATATCTATTATTTTTAAAGTATTTATTAAAGCAAAATAAATTTTTATTTAAATAATGTGTTCCAAGTTATATTCATTTCAACGATAATGAAACTACAATGGGTCAAATTTGATGGTTTATTTTAAGTTAAAATTGTTTTCAAACGACGCTTCTCACACGACTAAATCAATAATTACTCAAGAACTAATCAAACTATTTTAATTTTCTAAAATTTCTTATAAACTAAGTTAAATTGTCTTTTAGACGATATATATATATATTCCCTATCAAATGACATATTATAAGTTATATTTAGACGAAACTTGCAAACAAACAACGCGGATTGAATCAGTAAATTCATAATTACTTCGAAACTAATTATGATAGGTGAACTTTTTAAAACGTATTTTGAACTAAGATAAATTTTCTACCTACTTAAATAAGGAAGATAATCTTATCTCAATTAATTTACAAGTTATCAATGTTTAAACAATGTTGTAGCTTAATCTTGTGGTTTTATGTGTATTTTTCTTATTTCTAAAGAAAATTCTTAATTTTTCACTTTGTTTTTTATATAGAATCAAAAAGGAATTCCATTTGATATTTACCTTCTTGTTTACGGCGCCTCTGTGATTCTAAAACCAGGCCAAATCATCTTCATCGCGACACTCTTCTTGTTGGGCTTCTACAACACTATACGTTTTGGACGACAATTTACCTTATCTGATGATTACCTACGCCTTACAAAACAGTACTTGACACATCAATTACGCCCTAGTGCAAGGAATAGAAGGACATCAAAATGTGGATCTAGAATATTTGAGAATGACGATGCCAATGAAGTAGAAAGAAACTCAAATCAATCACATTCTTCATTGGTGAATGAAAAGCAGAACCAACGAGGAGAACGAGCAAATTTCCTAAGTAAATCAAGTAGTTTTATTAATATTAATTAATAATTTAATAAATAGTTTGAGGGAGCTATTTAATATATTAGAATTAAATTAGTCTTGTACTGAGAAGAAACAGAAAGTTGGTACATTCTTACTTTTCTTCTCTTTTAGATGATGACTTATCTGAATTAAGGACGGTTAGGAGTACCTAATTTAGGTTAGAGTAGGGTACATTAGGTTAGGATTGAGTATGATGGAGTTATGTATAGTTTACATGAATATTTTGTACATATCACGAAGCATTTTAAATTAGAATTGGACGTTAGAACCAAAAGCTCCATGAAGACTGAAATGAATGACGTAAACTTGTATATTATTGGGAACTAATCTAAGGTGCGGATTTGATTTTATTAAATAATTATGTACATAATAAATTAGGAAGAACACAATAATGTAACTAGATTATCGTATTGAGATGAGTTCACTTTGACACTGCCAGAATATTTGATGCTGTTTGATGCGTTTTCGGCATTAATAAAGTCAACTCAATAAATAAATTTATTTTAATTTTGTTAATGCATACGCAGTTTGCAATTAAAAGAATTCTTTTCTACTGCAGCCATCTTAAAGTTACTCGTTAGTAGTAGATAGTTTCTTTGTATTGTAAGAAATCTGCAAAACTATAGAAATCTTAAAAATTGCAGATAACTGAAATACAGAGCAAATCTGCAATAAAAGTTATCCAGCTATTAAAAAGTGTTTACCTACAACCAAAGTAGAGGCCACAGCTGTTCGAACGTTCCACCATCATCCAAATACTGTTGGTTTCTTTGTTGTACTTAGTGATTATAGATATCTCCGAAAAGTTAGTGGAACATCAAAAATGTATATGTAATACTTCCATAAGTAGTTAGTTCTTTTGTAAAAACTGATTAATTCAACCAAATTTCTACGGCTTTTAAAATAGAAAATAAACTATTAAGCTAAACGTAACTATTGACATGGAAATCGCTGTAATTTTTGCTTGTTTACATCAATTATACTTTAGTTTTATCCTACCAAAAAAGGAATAAAAGAAATAAAAACAAATAATCAAAATGAATCAATAGATGTTGATGTTGTCCTATTGTATTTGTTTGTATTGTTGCTTATGTTTTGTATATATTGTTATAGAAGTTGTGTTGTTAGATTACATACAATATACGCGTTTACATCCACAATTTTTAAGTATATCATTAGAAAAGTTGTATTAGTTTGTAGAAAAGACATCAAACAAACACTTTGCAAATTTATAGATTTTCAAATAAATAAATCACAGATATAATTAGAGAAAACATGGTTTTGTGGGAGAACTATTTGAACTTAGTTGATTTCCTGTACACAAAGTTGCCTACGTTATAAGTATGTTTCAAACAAATAATTGAAAATAACTTAGGATTCTTTCAAATTAACAGTAAAAAATTAATTAGAATTTAGTTAGAACTGTATAAAATTCAGAACTGTATAAGTATTAAATCCATAATAGAAAATTGTACATTCCTGCACAAAAATTTACATTTGCTGTTTCATAAATTGAATTGTTAAACATACTAGCTTTTTCCTGATCAATTCAAATACCATTCATTGATTTAAGATCATCAATCAATTTCTTTAATTAACTAATTGACAAAGAAGAGCAAATTTTCTTGGGTTGAAATTTGTTGGATAAAATGCATTAGAAGTTGCCTACGTTGCAAGTTACGGGTAGAAAGTTGCATTCGTTTCAGATTATTTCAGATTAACGAGAGAACAAACAGAAGTTATCCAAGCCATACATAATTATCTTCATTATCACCTCCTCTAGAAATTTTACATTTAACAATGCAAAATCCTAGTGAATTCAATTTCTTTGGAATAAAATCATAATCACACTTTCTTAATTACCAAATGGGAAACTAAATTCTCAGTCAATACTAGGAAGTCAATCCACTCCTTTAGCTGTTGCAAAGCGAGAAAAAACACACAAAAACCTCAATTTGCTGCAACAAAAAATTAGTTGGTTTCAGAGCATTTGAAGTTGCCTACATCAAAGATATTTTTGAATTCATTTCCTTTCGCAAAAACGACAATAATTTACCAACCCAATAAATAATTTATTCCAGTCTCTTAATTCCAAGAAAAATCTCTTTTCATGATCAATACTGTCTTACTTCTTCTTCTTCTTCTTCTTCTTCTTTCCCTTCTTTTTGCAAAGTGACTTGGACATCTTCTTTGACTTCTTTTTCTTGCCAGACATCTCGTCAATCGTACATTTTAATACACAAGACAATTCCTTAAGAGCTTCCTTAACTCTCTTATCACCATATTTGCAACATTCCTTAACCGAAACCATGTCTTTCTTCTTATTCTTCTTATTCTTGCCATGCTTACCTTTCCCCTTCTTGCTGCATTTCTTTGAATAATACCTTTTGCTACATTGAGTTTCAAGACAGGCTGCGTGCGTGGCACTAAGAAGTTTATTACTCCCTGAAATTGTCTTTGGTGGTGGACCTACAGATGGCGTGCCTGCATCCTCTGCATATGACGCTAGAGATGACGTGTCCGTTTTGGATACTGACGTCGTCGACGGCTTGCGTTTTAATGCAGTTTGCAGTTGTTGGAATTGCGGATTGAGGATGATCTCTGGCAACTGGGTTGCATTTTGTTGTTTGTGTAGATGGTGAATGTATGAAGAGAGTATGTTTTTGCTTGGCACGATGCCCTCGTTCGTATTTTTGTTACGGTCGTAAGAAATAAATCCATTATTTAGCATGCCCACATGATGATATTGCCGCATCAAACCTACAAGTGGCAACACGTCCAAAGGACTTCCCCTTTGCACCGGTATCCCATGGAGCAGTCCATGCTGATAGACGGAAAGACATGTTGGTTGATTGCTTGTCGGTATATCCTTCGATGGGAGCATGGACAACCGCACAATCTTCGCGGACTTCATTTTCTCTTCTGTTCGATGATCCCGTTGTGTGTTCTGGTGTGGATATACTGACTATATTGATATTACTCAGAGAATCTTAAGTTTCATGGTGTTACATCGGTGCAATGCAATTTTATTCTTATTTCAAGTGTAGGAATTGTTAATACGAGAGCTTTTCCAAAAGGGGTTGGTGTTATACGAATAATTTAGATGAACGTGGGGAAGCAGTGAGTGTGTTTGTGATATATAATCACAAATTGATTAATGTCGTCTGCATCTTATGTCATTGGATGTCATCAACAAGGCCTACTAGACCTTAAAAATATTAAACAAAAAAACAATTCTTTGACCAAATACAAACAAAATAGACAGTCGACTGAGATATATATTTTATATGGTGATTAGTAACTTGTTTTATTTAAGTCATATGCTGTTAAATGTTTTATTAAAGAAAAACTTAAATAATTTTTGAATTTATTGTATGTGAAGTTGCCTACATTGCAATCAAACCACATTTGAGATTATGTGAAATATATATGAGTTATAATTGTGAAATATTTCTTCTAGAACAATTGCTTAGAATGCTCAAAATAGTAAACGTTGTTTTTCATTATATTGTCAAATGTTTTTAATTATTTTTACAAGAATTCTATTAGAAAGTAAGTAAATACCAGTAATTTTTACCAAATTTTTGTATTTATTGTTTTTGCACTAAAAATTTAACTAAAACAAATAAATATAATAACTTTTGGTTTCCACCAAATTAATAAGCATTTATCTCTAATATTCTTGTGAAAATACTAGGTTGTTAATTTATATACTTTCGGAGATATTAATGATTTTCTGACAAAAAGCATACTGAGATGTTCATAAAGTTGCCTATGTTTTCGATCAAAAAACGAAACATTTCTCACAAAAAAAGAAAAATTAATATCGGAAACACTTCAATAATAATTTTATAATCTATTACCCACTTTTCTTCATTAACCTCTACTAAAATTTGTCATTTGTTGAAGAAAATAGAATTTATATTTAACAATGATACTTTTGATGTCACCTTAATATTCAAATATCTAATAAATTAATAAATGTAATAACTGCTGCTTTTCACTAAATAGTTAAACAGTTATCTCTAAGATTATTCTAAAAATATAAGCTTCTTATCGTTTATACTTTCGGAGATATCATATATTTTCTACCAAAAAGCACAATTTGGTGCTAACCTAGTTGCCTATATCCAACCTGAATAAAAAAAGCTATAGCATTTTCTCCAAAGTAGCCCTCAAATAGAATCTTTAGCTCAGCAACACACCTCACAACCATTTCCAAGCACCACTGGCTTATCACTTAAGAACAAATCACAGCCTAAAAAATGTCAATGTCAATGTTAACATTCGAAACATGCAAAGCAAATTAGAAAGTTTTCTCGTCGCCAAATGCGTCATATACCGTGCAAGACATAATCAACTCTCCACGGCCTGTAATACATCTAATGAGAGGTGATAACCACTTATCAGCGGTGCTGGCGTGGCGCTGATGATAAGACGGCGCGTGAAATTGAATCGGAGTTGCGCGCGGCTGCAACAAAGAGCGGCAATAACAACAATTGAACATGCGTATGAGTCAGTCGGTTGTGGTGCGCGTATCAACCTAGTGGGATTGTGTGATAAAGTGACATTTAAAATTGGCATGGCCGTGGAATATATTTGCAATTAGTAGAGCATACTCATTTCAAACCAAACGAAATCATTGCATTCTAGAAGAGAAAATGGGTTATGTTGTCAATGTCAGCGAGTTGTTCGTTAAGAAATGATAAGTACATAAAGGGATTCAGGTGTTGTACACATGAGAGAATGTTTATCGGAGCATGATACTTGTGATTCAGTGATAACATTCCTTGGGATTGTACAAAATGGCGCCGTGCTAAGAACGCAATGCTCTAATCAATTCAAGCGTGTACTAGCAAAGGTACGAAGATGAGCGAGAAAGGAGGTAAATTAACACGTAGCAAGACATTTATCAACAGCTTCTTCCGCCCGAAGAACAACAAGATCAAGCAGGATAATCGTAGACAAAGTGTGTCCATGCAGGATGTGACGTTGCCACATGATGATGGTGGCCCTGTTCTCAGAGAGATGGCGTTGAATAGCAAGTATCTTGAGCAAAGGAGGAAGAGTGAAGATAATTTGGATGTACCACAACTTAAGGGTGGTGTTGCTAAAGCTGCAAGGCATACAATAGCATATGTAAGTAGTACATAAGTACAACCAACAGTAATGCGTGTTGTAAGTGACTTTGAACTAAGTTGGAGGTTAGAAGTAGAGGATTGAATGCAATCGGAGTATTCTTGGACGTATCTTGGTGTCACATTGCAGGTGATTGTTTGGGAGAGTAAATACAGCAGTGGATGATGGTACGCAAGCTGCGGTTGCTGATAATTGGCAATTGTTGTTGTTTGATGTTGTTGACATTAATGCCTGCTTCCCTTTTCGTTTAACAATGGAGCAACATTTCAACGTTGCTCAGTTGGCTCTAGGGCTTTGTTTTCATCACTGTACCACAATCAGGTCCATCCGATTGAAAACGACAGCATTTTTTTTTATTGTAGAAGCAAATTAATTGCGTTGACGAAATTAGTGTTAAATGTGTGATCTGGTGTTGTACCTGAAGAATGTTGACTTGAAATTCTTCAAGGTGAATAAAACATTAGTGGTAAGCCACCGTTCTAATAATACCTTCTATGTTCCTTCACTTTTGCTTGGTTAGTGACTTAAGTCATTTGCGATGCAATTTCTGATTGATACCAATCAACTGTCACATATTGGCTTTGCTACAATCCACGGTGGAATATGATGCAGCAAGTTTTAATTGTACTAATCACACTGAATGGAATGAATGAACGTCAATTGAGTCAAATTGGACGAGGCCATCAAAGGGAATCACATTGAGTCATCCAATCTAAACGCGCATGAGCTGAGTATGTGCAATTAGTAGACATGCGCGACTTGTTCAATTACACTGCCTTAACAAGTTTGATGCTTGGTGTGTGAACAACATCACGACTAGTTATTCTGGTCACACAAGTAATCTGGCGCTATTTGCGTTATTTGAAAAATTTCAGTTCTTCATGTGTAGAGTTTTAAGGACTTAAGTCACTTATGCAATTTCCAAGCATTATGTATACGAAGTAGTAATTAAAATTACCGAAGACATTCGCTTTCGTTGTGATTGAAACTACAGACAATTCTGCCTGGGTACAAAATACTCACATGTTTATAAAATATTTTTGAGGAAAACACAAATCTTGCTTTTCGATTGTTTGCTAATGGCGTTCTTTAGGTTAGGCTGGTTCAGTTTCCAACTTATGACTCTTGAGTTTATCAAATTGTAAAGTTTAGGTGACTAAGTGACTTAAGTCATCTATGCAAAATTACATTCATAATTAAGCTTTAGGTAATAATACACTAATTTTATTTTTCTCTAACAAATCTACAGGAAGTACACTAACGAGGAATTATCAATTTACTGAGAATTAAAGATGAAAACAAAGCAGAAAACACGATTATTTGATCTTTTTAATTCTCTACGTTAAATTCGAGAACTTTTTTGAACTAATCACGTTTAGATTAGTTGTCTATGTGAAGTAACATAATTTAAGGCTTACTCACTTAAGTCACTTGATTAAGTGATTTGTTGATTTTGCTCACCAAAGGTTTGACATTTATTGTATCAAGATGACTTCACATCGCCACTTACTATTTTCTTAACGTTTAAGAATGTTTTCGGCATGAAACGAGAGTCGTTTGACTAGTCTGTGCAGAGTCAGAGAGATGGCACTACCGGCGCGTATTGAGGTTACGTTTAGTTAATCAGAGTTTGGGATTTGAGGATTGTTTGGAAGTTGGATTGGGTGTGCTCATAGAGGAGTTTGAACCTTTTCGCTTTGTCTTTGAAGAATTCGATGTTTTCTTTAATACCAAAGTATTA
>JAODGC010005289.1:144146-168295 GCA_027574925.1 Ecitoglossa quadriceps | reverse complement strand
GTGTGCTCATAGAGGAGTTTGAACCTTTTCGCTTTGTCTTTGAAGAATTCGATGTTTTCTTTAATACCAAAGTATTATTTCTGTAATCCTCAATATAGGCAACCACCGACTAAAAAATAACCAACAACTCCTTCCTTTCACTTTTGATCTTTAGTGAAATATATGAAGACAACATGCAGAAAATTATATAAATTTAAAAAATCTAGTTTGTATCAATCTAAGCGTCTCTTAACCTAATGACTTAAGTCATATATTTCCTATTTTTCTACAAATATGAATAAAAAGCTATATAAAAATAATGTTTATTCTGTTAGAACAATGACTAAATATATTTTGAAATTGTAATTTCCAGTATTTTCCCAAAGAATTTACAAAATACTTACAATTGACTTACAACCGTAGAGAAAACGACTTAGGAACGAAATAAGGCACATATTTTTTTTGGTTTTATTTATTAATTATTATATTATATTTAAATTAATTAAGTTGATTTTTCAATGCAATACAATTTTGGGATTAAATTTGGAAGTGGCTTGGAGTTCTAGGGAGTTTACCAGCATACTTTTAAACTGGATTACTTATTCTGGTAATACTTGTACTTATTCAAGTAACCATATCACTCAATACAAAAACCATCAAATATTTGATCGATTAGTCACTCTAAGTCATGTGCCTATCATTCATCATAAGTCACATGACATTCCACATTATTGTTGTTCTCAGGCGATCATTGTTTAATCATTCTACGCATTTATGGTTTCACATTGTTTCAACATTTCAATTCATCCGACCATATTCATTTCATACTTGACTTAGTATGATATTCCTATTACTTAAGTCAACTAACAAAGACCATTTGTTGGCTGCATGCTTTGCGTGCGTCTATCAACAAGTAATTGCATTGAATGCGATGCATTCAAACAAATTCCTCAACTTGTACAACTTGACTAGCATTTGCTACATTTGTTACCGAACAGAGTGACTTAGGTCACATTGCTCAGTCAGTCGCGTCGACTGCGTTGACTCAGAGTGCAGCACTCATTCATTTCCGTACGTGATTGCGGCAGTGAATTAAGTACATACCCGAAGTGAAGTTGAAATGGATATGCGCTGCATGCAAACGAGACGAAGACCGCATGCAATGACTTAAGTCACAATTGCAGCCAAGCGCATAAAGTGCCCCCAGGCAAGTGGGAGATGCGCAGTTGCACTGAAGCGTCAGCAGCCAGCAGATAAATCGATAAGTGAGGCGGTTTGTGTTTCTGATTCAGTTTGGCATCGAAAGCCGGCGGTGTCGTGCGGAGGACTAGAGTGTACATTGTAGATATTAGTGGAAGGCCTAGTTTAAGATGGCTTAAGCAACTAAACATACGTTTAAATCGTATCAAACGCAAATAACGAAGCAAATCAACGCGTTGGTCCGATTAAGAAAAGTCTATTGGAATATGAGTTAATCAAGTGCTAACTATTGAAGATCTATGTCAAGTGGCTTAAAACTATGCTTATATTTTCGGTAGTGCCGTTTTCAAAAAGCTCCTTCAATCACTTCAACTCGCCGCAGTAATGGACATTGTATAACAGCCAACACCATCTTGCTGTAACCACACAAACCAATTTATCTTCAACTGGACTTATTTCCTTATCAGTTCGCCGCGGCAAACACCGGAAAAGCATGAATAATCATCCGCTATGTTTGCCCAATTGATAACAAAAATGACACACTGTCAACATTGCGCAATGGCTTAAATTATGTTGATTTTAGTTACGAAAACGGAAGCAGAGTTAATTTAATGTTTGCACGAAATGAACTAAATTGTAAATGACTTAAGTCACATTCACAGACGGAGACTTAACTGAAGTGACCTCATATAAAGACTGTTCCAGACACTTTTATTCGAAATTAGTGGTTTTGAGTAACATGGACTTAAGTCAGTTTAACAAGAAATTACTTAACTTAAGTAACACCACCAATAGCCTCTACCTTAATCGTCTTGTACTCAATTCCACGTAAAGCAATTCTAAACTTAATCTGAAATGATCGTATCAAGTGTATATTCCTGGCTCAAAGACTTACGTTCATCTTGTGATCTCTACGAAGATAAACTGCTCCAACTTCAGAAACCATCATCATCTCTTAGATCATACTTCGGAAGGAAGTGTTCTTGTTCCTGTAACACCTCCACCCACGAAGATATGTTTGAAATCCAAGAAATAGAAAGTGTCTTACTCAGAAGCGACTTACGAAGGAGTTTCCCCTTGAAGAATACGAAAAATGGGAACATAAAGTGCGCCAAAAGGGGTGGAGGTATTGTAAGTACAGGTTTTGCAGATTTGTGCATCCAGGAAAGGGCTAAGAAGGCATGGAGTGTTGGTGATGCTTGGGGAATAGACTTCCAACTTAAGAAACCCACCAAGCATGCGGAATTGGAGGTGGACAAGGGAAGGGGATGCACGAGGAGGGATTCGGAACTTACCGATGACACTGTTAAGGAGGTTCTTGATGAGTTTGCTTTCTTAAGTGATGTGGAGATGGAAAATGATGTCGTCAAAGAGGAACCAATTTATGTCAATGTGAAGAAGGAGGGCTCAAGTCAGAAGAATCCAGTTTATGTCAATATTAGAGCAATTACTAATCCTAAATTGCAACAGCTCATTAGGGATGATCATGGGGAGAGCGAAAAACGTCAGTCTACCACGTCCACAGTGTCGTTAACTTCAACCTACTCATTTGTATCATGCCAACCTTCAGACGGTTCCCAATCTGATACCGAAACGGAATTCGAAGGAGGAACCCAAAATTCGGAGTCTTTTTCATCAGGGACTTATACTCTGTATTCCAATGCTAGTTTTGCTGATTGTACCCAATCTAAAACTTCGTTGACCTCCACGTATTCGGGGTCCACTTTTCAAACAGAAGATACTATCTCTGATCTGGACTTAGAAGACTGGAAGCGTGAGGAATGGCGGAGTTTGTGTTCCCTTAAAGATGATATTTATTCTATGCAAGCATTGCCTCATTTATCTAACCAATTGGGCCAGCAGTTAAAAAGAAACCATCCATTGAAACCATTGAAGAAAGGAAAATCCCTGGACTCTTTTAATATGAGCAGTAAACTATCCACATTCTCAACGAAGGCAGATGATTTTGAGGTTGAGCTAAGACCTAAAATTAATCCGAAGAGGAGGTCAGTTATTCCAGTTGTGGACAGTTTGGAGTATAGAAAGGCTATCATTGTACCAAAGTGTCCAACGCCAGTGTCAACACCAGAGCAAGGACCTAGCGCTTATATGAATCTCTGGGAATGCTTTTCACAGCATCAACATCAGCAGAAATTGGCACCAACTCCAGAGGTACGTAGAAAGTTCAAACCTGTGCCGGCCCCGAGGACCAAACTCTTGATCAGACCATCATCACCTGCTCAACCAATGGCCAGAGAGCTTCCTAGCAGGAAGGTGACGAGGTTAGAAGTGAAGCAAGCCAGGGAGAATATTGTGTCTTTCATTTTTGATGAGACGGTGGAGCTGTTGAAAGAGAAGCAAGATGGTGACGAGGAAGAGGAGGAGGAAAAGCGGGTTGTGGATGAGAGTAAGGAGCAACCACCGATGGATGTTATTATGTGGTTGACGCGATTGATGGTGGAATGTGACGGGGAGCCTGAATTTCATGAGGTAGCTTAAATGCGCTCTATGATACTTAGAAAGTGACATAAGTCATCGGAATCTTGTGTTACCAACACACAGATATTAACTCTTAAAATAATAACTTAAATTGTAATCTAACCCTTCGATATATTTAAAGAATAGGTAGTAACCTTTCAAGCCATGTGACTTAAGTCTTAGCAGTTAGGGTTTACTTCTGTGGGAGAACTGCTGATAACTTAAGTCCATTGCAACTACTTTTCACCATACATTTTATATGCAATTACATGAATACCAATGTTTTGCTCTATGACTAATACACTTATCACCTCGTAAGCCCCGGAGTGATATCAATTCATGCGGTGAGATTTGTGATAAGGCGTGTCGCCTCCGGCCAGCAACTACTTCACTTCAATCGACCCAATTCAGTGTCAACCATAATTAGAGTGCACCAGCAAATAATTGCCTTAAGTCACCATCTATGCATAAAACAATTGCTACAATTAGGTCATACAATTCCAGTTTCTGCAGTTCTTCCCTAAGTGACTTAAGGCAATTAATGCTTTGTAATGTCAGGTGTATTTGTTGTACGATGGATTTCTCCTTTCTATACTACAGAGTGAGCTGATTTGATAAGCAGTAATGCGCAGAATATTGTTAAATTCATTTGTACCAAAATAGGTGAGATTGTAGATTACTTAAGTCTATTTGGTTTTCAGCCAACGAATGCATGCGAAAACGAACATCTTCTCATGCACGCAGGCCCTTCTGGATCCCATGTGGATGAGAGGAGGAAGGATATGATGGGACCACAGACACCCAGTCCTGGACTACCTGGGATATCATGGGATACTGGTGATAATGATTACAGAGACAACAAGTTTGATTTTAGTAATGTGAAGAAGTACAAAATGGAGAACCAGCTCTACAAGGTGAATAAGAATGATTGTCTTGAGAAGCAGAATGGAAGATTGATGCATAAACACAGTGAAGGAACAACAGTAAGTGCTCAAAGTGACTTAGGTTCTTTGTGGGAAAATTGACTTAAATTATTTCGATATTTACTGATATTGGTCTTTAATTTGCTCAAATGACATTTAAGTTGCTTTGCTTAAGTCAGAAGTTTCTTTTGATTTCAGAGAATATTGACTTAAGTCATTTTGGACGAGTGAGATAATTTGCACGATTTGACTCTAATAAATCTCAACTTTTTTTGGAATTGGGTTTGACTTTTGAGAAATGACTAACAGTTGTAAATATTATTGCTTTACTTCAAAAGTTACTTAAGTCATTTTACTTAAATCATAGCAAAAGTAATATCAAAAAGTATTTTCTGTTGGACCCATTAAAAGACCCTTTATTATAGTTTATATCCACTCTTTGACTTAAGTCATATTTGCCTTATGATCAAATTGAGTTAAATCACAACATAATTATAATTAACAAAATTTAATGCACCGCTAATGTTAAGACCTTCTATTGTAGACTCTAACAGATAAATACGAAGACTGCACTTTAGAACAAAAAGGCCCTCGTGAGCATGTCCTAATCCTGCCGGACAAGAAACGCATTAACCTCTACTCCAGAAACCCCAAGAGTGCATCACCCACGGACTCCCCAGAAAGCATCCGTTCAGCCCCACCAGCAAAAACTGACATGAAAAACCGGTTAATGCAATTCTTCAAACGACGTCCTGCAAGGGACACCCTGCGAGAACGTGGGATACTCATGAACGAGAGTTACTTTGGCAACACCCTTAAATACCTCGACTCCAGGATGGACTCATCTGTGCCTGAGTTGGTCACGATGTGCATTGAGTATGTGGAGCTTCCAGGAAATATCATCACGCAAGGATTGTATAGATCAAGTGCAAGTCTTGCGATTCTACAAGAAATCCGATTCGCTATCAATGAGAAGCATGGCAAGGATTTGAGCAGCTTGGAGAAGTACAAGATGAGCCCAGATGTTCCCAGCGGGTTGCTCAAGTTGTTTATCAGGGAATTGAAGGAGTCGTTGATTGGGATGGAGCACTTTGAGAAGATGTTTGCTGTTTGTCGTAAGTAGGCCTCGATATTCGTGCCATGAGCTGACTTAATGTAATTGTTTTGGTTGGGTTTGTTTGCAGAAAGTGGTGATTGTTTGCAAGATAAATACAACGCTATGTTTGAGATAGTTGGTTCAATGATACCACCTCATAGGAATACCTTAGAATGTCTCTTGGTTCATCTCATCAAAGTAATATCCCACCAGGATAAGAATGATATGACCTTTGAAGGCATTAGTATCTGTTGGGGACAGACAATGATCACTGGTGATGAAGGTTCAGATCCTGTTTTGATGGCAAAAAGGAAGAATGTAGTTTTGGAACTTCTCTTAAGAGCTTACCAAAAGAAAACTACTCCTTCCAATAATCAGACTTCAACCCTAAGCCAAGCATATGTTCAAACCAAACAGAAAGATACCAAAGAGGAAGTAAAAGACACCAAAGAACAAACCAAATTAAGTAAACCTACTAGAGTGCCACAAAGGCACGCGTCAGTTGAAACCCACATGAAACCCAGGGTCTTCAATGATGCAAGCATTTCGAAAACAACTAACACTTTGACTAAAACAGAGAGTCCTACTGATTCCGGAGGTGGTGGGAGTGGAATGTTTGGATCTAGGACATCTATTGGAAGTGGACTTTCTGGATTATCGGGAACATCCGGCACGTATGTTCAAGTGAGTCTGCAGAAAACCAGCTTGTGATGTGGGTGTCATGTTGATCGTATATTGTGTTCGTATTGTATGTATCCTTAAGTTATTAATAAAGCCTGTTTCGAATCAATATTGTTTTTGTGTTATTTTCTTCTGCTTTTCAAGAATGTAGTGCATAAATTCCAAGAGAGTGGGATTATGCTCCAAGGGAGGAATATGATGTTTGCCGAATCAATGACTTCCTTGAATTCACTTGGAGGAATATCAGCAAGCAGTAAATATTACACTTTGCAGTGTGGGGATGTTGATGTTTCATAGCAGAATATTGTAGGTTTAAGTCAAGTAGAAAGTGACTTAAGATCCCTTCGCTTGAAATTTATCCAGGACCTTATCATGCGGATAGAGTGTTGTGATTTCCGTGAAGTTTATCGCGGAAAAGGAAAGAAATCAATGGTAAACAAACTACTAAGGAAATACAAGAAGGAAAATTCTAAGAAGTTGATGAAATTGCTGAATAAAGCTGATGTCATTGTCTTGGGTCATGTCTTACAAGAAGTAGTCAAGGAAATGGAGATTGTAATTGATTTTCATGATATGCAAGCATTAGTGGAGAATATAAGTAAGTTTTATGAGTAAAGTCAAATAGTTAAAAGTTACAGATGACTTAACTAAGTCAACTTTACTTATTACTAGATACAGAAGAAATTAAACATATCCTTGAAGAGATCCCAGAAGAATTCATCCTCCTTTTTAGACATTTTGACAAGTTAATCAAAACATCCAACGATCAAAATAAGGTTACACTTATTTATAATCTATTTGAAGGATGGTGGTCCATTTTAATTGGGATTCCCAATCAGGAATCATTGCAGAGTAAAGATATCATCGGGAAGAATATTTCAACTTTTGAGATGTTGATTGAGAATATTCTAAGTTTCAGTGCAAAACAATATTTACATCAGATGCAAACTAAAATCAAGTGTGCTTCTTTATTTGACTTAAGACAGATGAATAATGTTGATACAAAGATAAAGAAGAAAGTTTCTTGTTGTACTGGTGATAAAAGAATGACTTCTTTCTATTCCAAAGAGAAGTTATCACTGGAGAAATAATATGAATACAATAAAAATGTTTTATTAAGAAATTCTTAATTGACTTAAATTAAGTCACATCAATGCTATGTTTTTACCTTCAATGTTTGGGTTGGCTTGTTTTTAGGATGATAGTGTGATGGTTGTTTATGCAGTGCTTTATTATTGTTTACATTTAGTGAGGAATGATCAAGGTGGGTGAAGTTACTCAGTGTGCTCCAGTTGGGTGCTGACCATAGGTATGGAAGGGGATTGCATTATACGTATTGCATTTTGGTGTTTAGTGTGTATGAACTGAACCATTCCAGAGTGATTTGTATAAAGGGTAATGTGTGTGCATTATGGTTATTGCTGCTCAGTTATTTTGCAAGGAGTTGGGGGTCTTCAATAAGGGGAATGCTCATGGGCATAGCTTGGGTGCTAATGATGTCATAAATTATCAATGACATTGACGTTATGCATCAAAATTCATAGAATATCTGTACTGTAACTAAAATCTTATTTAAACCACTACTTATCTACAACATTTCGTGTGGGGGGGGGCGGAGGAGGAGGCACAGTTAGATGGAGGTCCAGAAATTCTGAGGTCCATTTCTAAACTCCAAAACTTACAATACGGTATCTGTAAATTATGGACGTAAAATGTGTATAATATTCTCATACCAATACCCAGTTAACAGGTGTTACTATCAACCCTCTTACTCCACCCCAGTGTGTCAAACATCATCCGTGCCTGACGATAACGATCCATTCCGCTCACCCAGATTACCGGTGCATAAGGTAATCAATCATGCAATTTTCAACAACATTTTTGGAACATAAACATTGGAACCTGAATTGAGTCTGGTCTTCTTGGCATACCAAGTGGGAGCGCGCCCCAGATAGACAGCAGAGCGATAGAGTACCCACCAAGCAGTCTCCTACCTATCAACTATAATTAGTACACTCCGTACGTTAATTATAAGTCAAATACTAATTTTTATACTGGGCAAAACAAATGTAAGGTTGATTTTGTTTTTTTGACTATATATGATCTTACTGATTTTGATACATTGGTTAGTCCTAATCTATAACCATGGTAATTAGAAGATAAGTAATTTGTTGATGTCAGTCAATAGTGTGCGCGTTATTCTTTTATTCCATGTACATCGCACTTGTTTAAACAATTGAGAAGAGAGTAAAAACTAACCCTAAAATTTGTCAACCTATGCCCTTTTTTTCAAAATATTTGAATTTTTTTTTAGACATACTCATTATTTTCAGCTGAGTACGCACAAATAAAAAACAAAAAGAAATGACTTATTTTCAAATATTCCACTAAGGATACTGAGGGAGCCCAGGAACAAAATGCACAAAAGCAATATTTGGTTTGGGGCTGGATGTCCTGGACACCAACCAGAGTTGACATCTATCTCATCTATGATTGTAAACAATAATAAACTCTTAGCTAATAGATGTGCAACTCTATGTATTGGAATGTGTTGTGAAGTTGTATAATGTGTCTGTTTTCTTCTTCTTCATTTTCTTTGTTAACCCTTTGGGGTATTGGTCCCATGGCAACTGCATTTGTGGTGCGGTTATAAGTGGTGGAAATTTAATAGGGTATTAATCTAGTAAACACTTTTGCGGATGTCAACAAAGCCAGTTGGAGCATGTCTTGGATAATTTTTTTGATGAGGCAGGTTCCTAGAATCGGAGAAACTGAAGCTGTTGACAAGGTACGTCGGTAAGGAAAGATGTAATGTGGTAAACCACTAGGTGCTCGCATTAGATCCCATCATTGAAAACATTCCATTCCATACATCACTTGCCAGCATTATTTATTTACTTTAATGCTGATCAAAGTATGTTGTTTTTATTCGTCGCATCACAGTTACCATCACAACGTAAACAATCTTTTCGTCCTGTAATGCATTGGCGAAAACAGTGCGTCAAAATTCCCAGCGGTTTACATTTTGCAGCACGGCCAAGGAGTTTGAGCAATTTCTTCTAAATTTACCAAATCAAACAATAGCCAATAGCACCACCATCAAGTTTTCTTCAACTTATTATCTTGGGACAGCGAGGACATTTTGTTCAAAATGTCCTCATTGAATTTGTTCAGACGCTTACATCATTCACGTGACTTTACTGCCCCTCGAACATCTTCCCCCAACGTTGAGTACAGATTTGTCAATACCAACATGAATAAACTACGCATTGACAAGATACTGATCCCAGGGTGCACCTTCCAGCGCAGGAGTTTCCATATTACACCGGTGGTGGACCAGGGAAAGATGCAAAAGTCAACTACAAAACAACGCTATGGTTGTTTGTATGCATGTCCTGGGAGCATGCGAGAGGACCTCAGGTCTCAAGTAAAGTTCCTTAACTCGAAGAATCCCTTGAAGAAGACTGCCGCGCCGGATGAGGATGCCCTAAGTAGAGGACCATCGGAAGTATCAGAGGCAAGTTTGCGAAGTGCAGAATCCATCAGTATTGCCATAACAAGAAATGAAACTGCGAGGCAAATTACGCCACCGATGTCATTGGCACCTTCCAACAAAAAACCCATCAAGAGGAGAGTTTCATGCCCAAAACCAAATTCAATGTCGCCATACTCTAAATCTACAGATGATCAAGAAGCTGTTAGTTTGAAAAATCATTATACAAAGGTATCCCGCTGCTCAACGCGTGCAAGGGCGCTTAGTCGAAAACTGTAAACTAATTGTTCTTTTGTTAAAGGTATTATTAACTCCTATGAAACCCTTCGACGTAATTTATCCCCCATCATGCCCCAAGAATATTGCGTTTGCCAAAATAAAACAACGGAAATACGAACAATATTTAGGAACCAGTGAGCCCATCATATCCAACGGTGGCCATTCAATTAACACCATCCCAATTAGGAACCTCCAGAGTTCCTCTGAATCCAGATCCAAAAAAGATACACAGGAAAATCTCAATGTCAATCCATATGAGCTAAAGAAATTCAAGCAGGCAACTGATAATAGATACCTTGAAATGTGTGCTATTTCTGATGAGAATATAAGCTGCCCCAAATCGACTAGGAAGAAACTAGTGGAGACAGTTACGATGGAAGTCATCAAACTAGATAATAAAGTGCGCAAATCCAAGAACGTTACTGACATCAATAAGGAATTGGAACATGTCTTGCAAGAAGCTCTAGCTCAAACCCAGGTCTACCAACAGAACGTCTTAGGGTTAGACCACCTGGAAGAAGAATTAGACGAGAAGGCTAATGGTGTGATAAGTCTTAAATTGACACCAAAATCAAGTCACACTTCTGTGGTGTTGGATGGTGAGAAGAGAGCAGCCGTTCCGAGAGCAACCTTTGATGGTCAGACACGGACTAGATTGAGGTCGCAATCTACAGATGGTAAACATTGTTACAGTGTTCTCAAGACCGAAGTTGTCTGCGATGGAAGCAAAGTGAAAGTGGATGAGACCCAAGGAGATGTTTCCGATTATCTGACGGATTTGAATAATTACGAGGATCTTCCAGATAATACCAGTGCTAAAGTGGTCGCTCGCATGGTATCTACTGGATACAATAAGAACGCCAGCCTCAAAGAGTGCACGAAAACTTTGACGGATGACCAGAAATTCTCCAATGAAGAAAATGAAGTGAAGATTGCTCAGAAACAACATAATCAAAGAGTTCTCAATATGCTGGAAGGGATGAGACGGGTGAAAGCCAAGTAGCGCCTCCTCGTTATGTTTGAAGACCATAGCTATAGTACGCTCGCTCGATTGTTTTTAGTTGTACACATTTTGACTGAGAATAAATTTATTTGTTAGCAAAAGTTTTTCATAGTGGTTGTGTGTTGGCATTTTGTTTATGGTTGTTATTGTGAACAGTGGGTCGTGTCAGCGGAACAGATCATTTTTGCGCAACGTGTTCCGACGACCCTCCAAAATTAATGGTCGTATCTTTTTGACTTGTCGTCGTCGTTATCCCCATGCTGATCGTGAAAATTTGCTGTACCTTTCTTTGTTCGGTGATAAATCACGTCGCGTTCCCCTCTCGGCAATTGAGCAAATCCCGTTTTACAATTCGTGCTACTAACCAGTAGTATCTTTGAAGCAGATCAGGTGGATGAGCATCTAAATTTGAGGATGTAATAATCAAATTGCGTATTGGTGTACCTCGCGTGAATTTCGGAGATAAATTATTAATAAATCGCGACGAGATCCACATTCACCCGCGTGAAGATGAGCTTCAAATGGATTCGCATGCTGCTGCAGCCGCTCAACAACAACCTGCAGCAGTTATGCCTTCGCCGGACTGCCCCGCAAAGCAAAGCGATCTCGAAAGGCCTCAGGCATGCTCGACCCATTACGACGATCCACAATCAGCGCAAAATGGACATATTGAGAAAGAACACTGATTTATTGAAGCAAATTAGTGTCATGACTAAGCTACCATCATGCACCAAGCTAGTCGGAGATAGGTCGGAACCTATGCTGAAGAAATGGTCGTCTTCCTATCTTAGGTCAGGCCCTAGCTCACGCTGCTTCCTCAAAGCACATGGAACAGAACCAAGAAGAAAGAAACAGAATAAACTGAGTAAAAAAATTTCTACGATTGAAAAGTTCCATCAAGCTTCCCGGGAAGGTCGCTATTTTAGCCGGAGCTTACCTAACATAGACAGCTGCCCCTCTCATACCTTGCTAAATGCGGATGACCGCAATAGGTTCCTTACTAGACCTGTCATGCGCAGAACGCAGACTTGTGAATTTTCCAATTGGCAATCACCGATTTTTCCTGTCAATTTCAAAAGGAAGACAGAAGATCTCAATCCTAACCTGCAACTGGTTAAGAACACGATTCAACAAGCGAAGGCTGAATATGGTTATAGAAGTAAGGAATTGCGAGAGAATAAAAAGGCTAAGAAGATAACATATAAAGGTCATAGCACCGCAGAACCAGCCTTGGCAAGAAACCACATATGGCTTAAAAAATCGAATAAGCAGCTGGATTTATCAGCATCTGATAGCTATCATAGTTTGACTACGCCGCCTACTTCGACAAGAACCCTACTAACTAGTCCCCACGAGAATGTTAGGCTAACGGGTAAGTTAGCTTCGGATATGAAGAATATGGTGTTTACCCCACTACGAAACAAGATGGTTCAGAAACGACCTCCGTTTAATTTTAAAGCCTCCACGACGTTCGTAACTAAGCCCATCGCGGAGGATGAAAACGCCAAGAGAAAATCAAAAGCTGCATCTGGACAAATCATTGCAATTAATAATAATTCATTGCCAATCATTCAGAAACATGATGATAGATCTATACCTCTGGGAAAAGTACCTTCATTAAATAGAGTTGCTTCAGAGTACATTTTCCAGAACCCTATAAAATTGCCACCTGAATTACGTGAGAAGGCATTTGTTGAAAACTACTTGAACAATCTTACACCAGCTCAGAGCTGTTATAGCTTTGATTCCGTGCCAAAAACGACACGTAGCATGGTGCCATCGAAAAAGGTGGAGAAGAATAAAGACAGTGTAACACCTGACTGGGTCCATGCCGCTACTAGACCTCCTGTATATAAGAAACGTGTGCTGTCTCGTGTGTTGGTCCGTGGAGATTGCCCCAAGTTGATTTGGAAGGAAGCACTTTCCGAATACAAAACCCAAGAAAAATTCTGTGAGCCACCAGATAAAGCAGATAAATTTAAGAGCACCTCGCAAGGAAATGTGTTGAAGCAAGCTGTGCCCAGAATTGACGTTTCCAAAGAACCAGATTTGGTGACTCGGGGTGGATATAAAGAAGCAGTGTATAAATCATTCTGTGAGATTGCGAAACTTCGCAATCTCTACGCTTATATCCCACAAGCAAAGCCCAAGTTGAAGATAACATTCCCAACTAATACCATAAACTATTCGACGTTGGAAAAGAAGTGCTCCAATTGGAACCAGGCGGTACAGAGTCTTCATGCATTGAAGAAGAGTTGTGAAACCAAAAAGAACAAGGTGGAGATTCCACTAAGCAAGCGAAAGGTTGAAAATTCAGCCAAATGTGGTTCACGTAATGTAGAACTCACCTCTGGAGAGTTGCCTCAATCTGCTCCAAAAGTCCCAATTGGTTTAATTGGCATGTGCAAGAATAATACAGATGGGAGAGCAAAAACAAAAAGAAAGGAACATCGGGGTGCCCATTCAATATTCCTACATCGGAATAAACACAGGAAATCCAAAGAGATAAAGGTAACCCACAATCGTAAGAAACAAAGCAGGCCTAATTTGGAGAACCTGTTTAAAGCGAAACTAAAGAGACGCAGACATAGCTCGCCTAAAATAAAGCATGGTGATTGGGTTGATTGCAAGTTGAATCTGTTTGACATGGTACCTTCAAGTAGAAACGAATCTAAAATAAACAAAAACCCCATTGGTCAATGCAATGAAGAGACTTCTAATAAACCTAAAAGCTTGGTGCCCAAGGCAGGTGATACTGACCTACCAGCTATTTTAAAAGAGAAGAACATTGATATTTTGAAACAAAAGATCACAACACCGTTAACACCTTGCAAATATTGTGGACTGTTTCATAGCTATGCCACTCAAGGCAAATGTCCGCTTATGGAATTAATGAGATCGTCGGATAAGACGGACGCACATCCAATGTGCAAGTCGATGTTCACGAGGACCTACTCGACCAATTCGAAAAAAAACATCTATCCAACTGCAACGGATGAATTGCTGAATGTTTGCAGGTATTGTGGACTGGTCCATGCTAATTCAGGGGACAATTGTCCTATGAACCAAGCGTTGAAGTTATTTGTGGCTAATGAGAAGAAGACCTGTAAATTGGTACATCCTCTGGTTGGGGAGCAACCCAAGTTGCCCAAGAAAGAAGTAATGCTGAAGCGTATACATACTTTGCAGGATAACCTTAAATTGTATCGGAAAGTAAAAAAGATTTCTACGAGGCAGCAGAAAAACAGTAATTCAAAATTGGAATTGCAGAATGAGAATACGAAGAAAACCGTTGCTAAGAAACCTTCATTTCAAATGAGGGTCCGAAAGAAAGATGTGAAAGGTGTTGTCAAAGCGTATGATAAGAAGAAAATACCTAATACCATGAAGAGCCTTAAACAATGCCAGAAAATGAATAGTGAAGACCTATCCAAGTTTACCAAATCTCTAGGTTATCTCATCAAGACGCTGATGAAAGTGACCAAACCAGATATGCAGGATTCGGCTAAGATTGTGCAAGGAAAAATGCATTTTATCATTGAGGAAGATCCAACTTTAAAGCCTATTGACGATCAATCGAAGGAAATGAAACCAGCGGTGAATCCGCATTGCAGAAAATGTGCTGCCCTCAGAGATGAAAAGCGCAAAACGGCGAAACATACCATGTCTAAGGTTACCTATTCAAGTACCCAGAAAGCAGATGACTATAAGAATAGATACAATTTTGAGATCACCTGCAAGAGGATCAACTCGACAAAGGACAATTCCACTGGCAATAGAACCTTCAACACTAGTTGTGTCTCTTGTTTGACCCCTAGACGTGTGGCTGGCAGATCCAGTCTGAATAATAGTAGTGAAAATAAGAAAAACTTCTCAGTGAGCTCCTTTAAGTTTGACAAGAACAAGAAAGCGGACGACTCTGTGAGTACACTATCAATAGCGAATTCTGAGAATGAGAGTCCGTCCAATGATCGAATAAGACCATTTGTAAGTATAGCTGATTCTAAGAGATTGGAGGTATTGCCCAATTCATCACAAAACATTGCATCGCTTAAAGTGAAGATCCCCGAAGATGAGATTCGTGAGCGACGTTGTAGGACGTGTATTGAAACATTAAAATATCAGGTAGGTGCAGCTGGGGCCAATAAGAAGAGGGCTAGTGCAGAGATAGATGCGACGAATAATAAGACTCCTACTATAAGCTCGATTCACAAGACCAAGTCTGATATGATTGTTAATCAAGTAGACGATGAGGAGAATTTCGAAGAGATACCTGTGGTTCGAAAAAATAAAGCGATGGATTTTGAAGAGAGGAAAAGAACAAGGTCTTTGATAAATCTGAAACCAAGCGGGATTGAAAAGAACCCAATGTGTTCTTCGCTTTCGAAAGGAATTAAAGGAAATCTAGTTGACGAACTTTGTGAGGATGAAACTAAGAGAATTAGCTCATCTAGCAAGATTGCAATTAGTTCTGAACCTGCCCACAGAGCTTTCCCGACGGACAGCAGTTTCTTTAAGAGAAAAGACTCTATCCGACAAAGGGCACGCTTAAGTTCATCGCAAGTAACCAAGGAATCTGGTGAGAAAAAATCAAGCACTCCTGAAGACTGCCCACCTCCACCATGTCCCATATGCCCCTCTAAGGTAGATTATACATGTGAGAGGAAATTATGCAATTCCAAAAGCAACATAAAGAATACAATCACCGAAATGATGAAACTGAAAAACTGGTGTGAGATGGACTTGTTACAAGCCAGAATGAGGAAACAAAGGCAAAAGATGGAAGCTAGTAAGAAAGGAGACAAATTTTACGAGCACTATCAATGTGATACACATAGGGCTCCTATCGATGAAAAAGTCTGTCATACTGCGATGGAAGATGTTTCCTGCGAGGAATACTTATGCCCTCCTGATAAAAGTGTGGGGCAGAATGCCGACAAGTGTCCGCAGACAGTGGAACCTGAAGTATGCAACGTAGCAGCAGCTGACAATTGTGCTGATAGTTGTTCAGTGCATATTGAGGCACTTCATTATGGGCCACTTACAGAAAGTGATAAGAAGTTTGAAACGGCGCGATGTAGATCTGCAGTCGCCAAAGGTATGGTATTTGAAATAGATAGATGGAATGATGAGTCGGACGCTAAATGTTATGGTAGCGAAAAGTCGCAAAGTGGTCAGAATGCCACGGATGCCTGTGCTGAGGACATTGATTTACTGTTTTCGCAGAAATCTGAAGGTATAGGCAAGTCTGCAAAGTTACATGCGCTGTCTAAGACTTGCAATGAAGATGATTCGGAAAAAAACTTGGATGCAGAATGTAAATATCTGGATCATGAGGTGGCACACTCCAAGAAGAATTCCATTGTTCCGTATTCAGGGCAAGCCAATGAATGTAACAAAACCACGATTGATTTTGAAGTTCAACAAGTTGATCACTCTCCTCCTAAAACATGTAAGGAAACTGACGAAGAAACTATATCAAAAAATACTGCAAACACTTTTCAATCTTCCGCAATGTCCGAAAATAGTGATAAAGTCGTTGACATGTACAGAAAGTCATGTGCCAAAGAAGTAGCCTACTTCAAGAATGACTTGAACTATGAAGTTAAGAAGGAAGCAGATGATAGTATAGGCCTAAAATTAGGTAGAGCGGAATTAGAAGAGTGGAGTCAGAAGAGAAAAGATAACGATTTTTTTAAAATCAGCCCCCAACTTCCAGAAAATAATGAAGAAGTAAGTGCTCATATCGAAAAATCTCCGAGAAGCACCATACGTAAGTCGCATCATGCAAAAGATGCAGACACGGGCACTATAGATGATTCTATTTTTTCGATAGATTTGTGTGCGAAAGATAAAATTGGGGCAAGCTTAATGCCGACTTGTAAAGATACTTTATCAACTCATAGTATCACATCAAACAAGGCAGATGCCACGTCAAAAATGATAAAGGGCAGGAAGAAATCGCCAATAAAAAGAGTAACTTATTACGACGAGGAGGATAATCTTTGCAGTAAGACCTTCGGTAGGAGAGATAAATCCTTGAAGAGTTCCAAAGCAAATGAAAAGATTTTCGTAGCTGATCAATGCAGTGGATGCAGAAACATTAATATTGACGATATTAAGCTGCCTACCTTTGATGACACAATCATGGAGGATGAGATAAGTGTCAAGAAAATGCAGGTTGATGATGAGTGTTCCATCTCAGACGAATTTTGCCATCTTGAGGGAACTGAAAGAGAACCTTCAAAGGTCTTTGAAGCGGATCAGTGTAGTGGGGCTAGAAAATTGGAACCTATTTTCTACCCAGAACATACATCGAGCCCCAAAAAGGAAGACGTAATTGAACCGATAAAGGCAAAAGAAGTCTTTGATGCAGAGAAATGTAAAGATGACGAGCCTGCTGAGATCAAAGAAACTGGATACAATTTTTACAGAGGACTTAGAAAGAATGAGAATCCTGTACGGAGTAGAGAACGGGAATTGGAAGTTATCAAACTGATGGAGTTAAGTATAAAGAAAATGAAGGAACAGGAATTGGCTAAGCAGAACTTGGACAAGGAACCTGATAACCTGGCAACTGATGATATCCATGATGGGCATCAATTGAAAGGTGCCTCAAGTGCAACTTGCTTGAAAACAAAGATGAAGACAGAAGAAGAAGGCGGAGATGGTTCAAATAAAAGTAAACATATTGCAGAAGGGGAAGAAATGGGAGGAGACGTGAAAGAGCAATATGAACCATACAACATGATGTCTGCTAGACCCAAAGCAAACAAGTACCAGTTTTTCAAACCGAGCACGGAGATAATCGTGGAATTAGTCCCTGCGGAGGATAATAGACCTGATGATTGGAAAGAAGCAGAAGAAGAGTTGAGGAGCAAGGCACAAAGCATTCCAATGGCAGCGCCTACAAAGCAACCGAACGTAGAGAAAAGTAACGAGTTACAATTAAAGCACTCTGTGCATAATGAAGATGTAGAAACTGGTGACGCAAAAACAACAACAACAACAACAACAAAGGTCAAAAGGGAAGTGATCAAGAAGGATTGGGAAACTGAACTTACAAAGTCTATGCTGGAGAAGGACATTCCTTTCGAGCCGAAACATGCTCCATCTGCAACTTCGACCTTTCGAAAAACCCGGAAACCTAAACCAACTAAAAGGTCACAAAAATCTGTATTGGATGATGGTCATACTGATGATATAGAATCGGGGAAAACAAGCTACACTGATACGAAACTCATGAAGTATGATTTGGACAATAGTATCTTTGATGGTCAGAATTTCTACAAGCCCAAGCAAGAAAATACTGATGCAGCGCCTAAAATGGACTATGCTAAAGAAATAGCTGAGAAAATAAAGCCTGTGAATGATTACGAAGAAGACGATTTCAGAGAGGAGATGTTGAGGGAAGAGAAGGAAAGGAGGATTTCCAATAAACTCCGCGGAGTCGCCGAATTATCTGAGGCAGCAAAATCTTCCATGCATCTCTGCTATGCTACCGACAATCATAAGGTGGAAGAGGAGGATACGAAAAGCACTGTGGCCCAAATTAAATACTATCCAATTACGACAATGTCTCGATTGCCTAGACAGAAGTATGAGTTTACTCGGTATGATAATATTGAAAAGCCATCCAAGAAATTCGAAGCACTGCAAATCGATAATTTTATGGATGAATCAAAGCGGATGTACTACCAGGAAGAGATTAGGAAGTGTAAGAAAAAGATACAGGAGTTGAGGTCTGGTCATGATTCATCGGCGGCTATTCAGAATGAAGTGAAGGTAGCACCTAATATTCTGGAACATAAGAAGGCTTTAGGCTTGAAGACAGGTTTGGAGGTGAAAGCAATGCAACTTGCTGAGAAACCTACACGTGATAACAAAGCAATTGTCGGCCCTTCGAGCATAAACCTAAGGTCGAATGATCTTATAACGCCTGCTAACAAGGCTGGCGTGGTTCATGTTTGCAGGCATAGTGAGGCCAACGCACCGAAATCGATGAAAGCTGAGTCTACTAGATCTACACTTCAGAAGCAATACACGGAAGGGATCTCTTCAAATTTGTTTGGTCCCAAGTCATCGCAGATGGAGTACACTGCGTTGTCTAATAACCACATGGATACAATCTGTACGAATGTTCTTAAGGAAATCGAATCGCTAAAGAGTGGCAAGTCAAAAATTGCACCTATTACGAAAGAAAAAAACATCCAAGCAAAAAAGATTGAATTCGCTAAGAAAATGGATACAAAAGCATTGGTCAAAGCCAATCCACAAGCTACCACATTGGCTAAGAACCATATGACGCCAAAGTGGAAGTACCTAGACCAACCAAGCAACAGCGCTCATTATGCTCAGTACCCGAATGAGAATACAAACAATAGTGGTAAATCGGGCCAGATTAACAAATGCATGCAGGGGGTTAAGAAATGTCTCAACACGTACAAAAGGCGTTTAGGGGACTTTAACCTGATGCCGAAGATGAATAGTCATTTTGAGTTTGAACCAGAGAAGACCGTTTCCACTCCGAACTTGAGAGGGAGAAAAAGGAGTAAGACATCACGTGCTTCTACTGGGTCGTCAGTGACTCGGAGTAATTCCATTGAGATGTTGGCTGCACCCTCAAAGCGCGAAAAGTGCTCTACTCAGATCTCCTCGGTTCCTTTGTTGATGCCTGGTCAGTCTACGATGAACTCCAAGAAAAGAAGGAGTAGCAGCAGTGTGTTTAATCAGAACAGTCGACAGCATCACATGGCTTGTATGAAGAACAAACTAGGCTTTGATTCAACTAGCCCCATTGATTTCAGCCACAAAGTTTTCGATGATGTGACAGTATTCATCCCCAGCGGGAAGGATTATGTTGATGTAGAGGAACTTTCGCGCAATAAGATTGGCCAGAAAGCAGCAGATGTCCAATTGGATAGTAAGTATTCGTATACCAAGCTGGTTAGCGAATTGGAGCAGTCCCCAGCAGATGATTACTCTTCAATTGAGTTACCTTCTTGCTCCTCAAACGAAGAAACGTCGTCGAAAGCAACTGATTACTTCCAGCATCTCTACGACGTGACCACCAGTAAGATCAAGTCCTTGACGCAGAAATTTGACGGTTGTTGTCATGCTCTTCTATCTCAATCGGATGACTTCTGGCCAGCTAGTCATTATTCCCACGTAGCCCCCAACTCTTCCGTGTCGTTCAAAAAGAAGAGTCACGGAAGAAATGATTCTGTTGATAAGGACCTTGGACTATTGACTGCAAAGCTGAAGAAGAGACGCATGGAACAGAAGAACCAACTTGCTAGCAATCCTGCTAAATGCTCAAAACAAGAGTATTGCATGAGCCGCCAGGCTATGCTCAACGATATCTTTAAGGATGTCAACAAAGGTGGGAATCAGTCCAAGGCCAAGTATAGTGATGTGCTATATGGACAGCGAATGAAATAGTGGATCAATGTGGATAACATTTATAAATTCCAATTAAATTATGGAACACATTTTATAGAAATTACAGTTAATTTCATTACTCTTATGGTTTTGATTTCTTTGATGCTTAACAAATAAATTGTTAGAAAAAAAAGAACACCTACCCTTACTATGTTTACGCGCACCTAACCTAATTCAGCTTAAGCTTGGATAAAACACTGTATGGTAGATCTATCTAATCAATCTGTAGATCCTTTAGAAACACCTTTTGCTGTCCATCCACAACCAGGGCAATATTATCCCCAACTGGTTGCTGAGCGTAGCCAAACAGCCCACCCCACCATGAGCTCTTCTTGACCCTTTTTGCTTCATCCACTTTGAAATTCTCACTGTTCTTTAACCAATCTCTATACTTAACCGCCATTGTCACACTTTCGGCATCTAGCTCCTTGACTGTAGGAGCCTCACCTCCATAATCTCTGGGCATCATCTCCAGGGGAATACCTTCTGGCACGTTTCCCTTGTGAAATTTAACGTACGAGAGGAATTCCGATCGTACCAATGGCAGGATGATACGCATGATGTGGTTGATATAGTTGGCTGTGTTAAGGACGTGGATTTGTTTGAGTCTTGCTGGATGTGCTTCCTAAAATGAGTCAAGTGATAAACAATAGGGATAAACAGCTGGAGCAGTTATACCTGGATATAACTCAAGAAAGCTTTCAGTGGTGGTAGGGACACTCTTGCTAAATGTCCCAAAGACACGCCTTTCATATCAAACAGTACAATGTATCCGTCAGCCAAACCGTCCTCAGATATAACACAGTCATTGAACATGCAAAACCCTTTGACTGCATCGGCAAACACCAATTTTGTGTAGTCCGGGTCCTTGCAGGTGTACATCAGCACGCGATATCCATCTGGAGATAGTTTCGGAAGTCTCACAACATTCCTACAACAGAAATTGTATTTGTTAGCGGCGAGCAACAACAGTGGGAAAGTTGGGTGCTAGTTTTACGAAAGTTTATTGAGGTGGGTGCTTTATGTTTTTCGTCTATTGTTCCACATCTCACATCTAGTCATCTGGTATGGGGATGCAAAGTGGGCATTGAATTCTATCCGTCTGTCATAATTTTTCACCACCTCACGTCTCGCATTCAAATAGGCCATCAAAATTTGTCGTGCACACTTTAAAATCGACAGTAAGCTACCCCGTTTAGCATCCCCTTCATTAGCTTATACGTTGTACGAACTCTTGCCCACGGTGTATAAACGCGACTAAATTAAATGTTGATCCAGTATTCGATTCCCGAAACGAGAACCAGTTTACTAGGATTGTGCTCGTGCTGCCGTTAATGGAGAGCGTAGGGCACCGAGGAACCACCCCGCTTGCCTGCGCTTATCTGATATAGTGTCCTTATTTGTGCAATATGTGATTAAAACTTCCGCGAAGCAGACTTGGAAAATTCTAGTGTAATAATTGATTTTTTTTCAAATACCAACTAGTGTGCACACAATGATGAACCCAATCAAAATCGTACGTCTCTCGTCGCGCTGGGCGCGTGGCGTGGCGCAATCTACGCGCCCTTTCTGGGGCAAGCGAGTGATTTCAAATTGCGGCGCCAGTGGCGGCACTTCACGAACGCTGACGCCGGCGTTGTCATCAGCTAGGCACTACCACAACGTGGGGGTGGTAGTAGGCGCCGGGCGTCGGCGGGTACCATCACGTAGCCTTCTTCAACATCGCAGTGCAAACAAGATAGCAGTATTGCGCAGCTCACTACCATCATACATGTCCCAACTAGCTAAACGACAAGTAGTGCTTCAGGTGCACAATATTTTGGGGAGCCAAATGCACAAAACGGGGAACCGCGCAGTGCGCTCACTGCATTCGGGCATACTATTTCAGAAGAAGGGCCGTTCACAAGCCAATTTGATAATGAACAAAGAGATTAATGCGAAAAAGTTGTTTATAAAGGCTGGGCGTAAAATGTCTTCCAAAGCTAGCAAGTCTAAAAAATCCCTGGCGGATGAAAAAGTGTCAGTCAGGGAGTGTTGCAAGTATGCTGACAAAAGAGTGAAGCAAGCTCTAAACGAAATAGTCAGCATGGTCAAGTGTAAGGTAGATGAAATGACCAAGCCCCCTCCTAAAAAAGTGAGTCCCAGTGAGAGGCCAATCTGCAAGTTAAAAAAGAAGGGCAAGTCAAAAAAGAAGTCGTCTAAGCACAGCTTTGAGTCGAACTTCAAATCGATTTGTAAGTCAATGGAGAAGAAGAAGAAAGCTGATAAGTCTAAATCTTGTAAAGGTCTGTGTAAGTCAAAAAGTGCACCAGTGAAAAAAAAATCCAGTAAGAAAATTGGTAAAAAAAATAAGTCTGCTTCATCAGTGAAAAGCAAAAGCTCGGTGAAGCGCGACAAATCTCTGTCTAAAGATGGAAAAAAGAAGAAGAAAAAGAAAAAAAAGAAAAAGAAGAAGAAGAAGACGAAGAAGAGCAAGAGTAAGAGCAAGAGCAAAAAGAGCAAAAAAAAGAAAAACAAGATCTCCAAGGTGTGCAATAAGAAAAACTATGGCAAACATTTGTGTAAAAAACGGCCAGGTAAGAAGAAGAAGTCGCTAACGGAGCTGTGTAAGGAACTAGCAAAGCAGGAGGCCACTAAGAAGCGTTGCAAGACTAAATGTAGCAAAAAAAAGATGAAGAGTAAATCTTCCAAGAGTCTAGTAAAAAAAAAGAGTAAGGCTGGGAAGGAATTGTGTAAGAAAAAATCAAATAAGAAAAAATCTTCGAAAAAGATTGCCTCTGGGAAGAAGTCTAGTAAAGAAATAAATAAGAAGAAGAAAAAGAAGAAGAAAAAGTCAAAGTCTTGCAAGAGTCTCTGCAAATCTGGCAAAAAAGGCAAAAAAAAGAAAAAAGTTATTGTCAGTAAAGCCAAGAGATCCAAGAAAGGAAAAAAAAATAAATTAAAAAAGAAAAAATCGTCCAAATCTTTGAAGAAGAAAAAGAAGTCTTTATCCAAGAGTATTTGTAAAGCAAAAAAATCCAAGTCATCTAAAAGTTTAAAAAGAAAGAAATCTAGTGGAGGAAAAAAGTCTAAATCAAGCATAAAGAAGAAGTCTTCAAAAAATATTCGCAAGTCCAAGAAGAACAAAAAGAAGAAGAAAAAGAAGAAGTCTAAGAAAGTGATAAGCAGTAAAGCTAAGAGATCCCACAAATGTAAGAAAAAGAAGAAGAAATCTCTGAAACAACTTTGCCTAGAATTAGAATGCAAGGAATTGGAAAAGAAGGCTCGCGCAGCAAAGAAGAAGAAATCTTTAAAGAGTATGTGTAAAAAGAAGTCTAGCAAAAAACTAAAGAAAAAATCTTCCAAGTCTGTTGGTAAGAAAAAATCTTCCAAGTCTGTTGGTAAGAAAAAATCTTCCAAGTTTGTTGGTAAGAAAAAGTCTTCCAAGTCTGTTGGTAAGAAAAAGTCTTCCAAGTCTGTTGGTAAGAAGAAGTCTTCCAAGTCTGTTGGTAAGAAGAAATCTTCCAAGTCTGTTGGTAAGAAGAAATCTTCCAAGTGTGTTGGTAAGAAGAAATCTAGCAAGAAAATGAAGAAAAA
>JAODGC010005289.1:120941-139513 GCA_027574925.1 Ecitoglossa quadriceps | reverse complement strand
TCCACGTCTCGATTGCCAAAGAGCATTGGGGTTTTGGTGCGGATGGTGAAGTAACGCTCGATGGTGTACTTGGTCCGGGAGATGTCGTAGTAGCAGGCGTGCAAGAAGAGGTAGATGAAGTCATCGCTGATTTGGGGTAAATGAGGCTGAGTCTGGAGCCTAGCAATGTTTTACAACGAGTTATAAACTGATACTTTTACACTACGTATTGTTCTATTCAAAGTGATAGATGGCTGTGAGGAAAAAGTTGGTAGGATGGCTATGACATAATTGGGGAAACGAAACCAACCAATTGTTGGGTAACTTGAAATTGACGAAATCATAAATTGATTTAAGTCATTGTAGTGACATGAGTTATTTTAGAATAACTCGCATTAAGTTCTCACATTTTATTGCAAATACAACAGCAAATTTGCAACATGTGACTTAAGCCACTTTGTGTTCCGCTCTATATAACCACCAGAATAAATCATCCCTCGTTGATTTTCTAGAATGTAAAGTAGGCATTGTTAATTTGACTTAAGTCATTTTAATTTTCAGACCTTGAATGAAACAAATGCCTTGTTAATTACTTTCCTCTAAATTTGCTCATATATGATTGTCGTTTGGTTATTCACATTTGACTTAAGTCATATTATAGTGACATGAGTTATTTTAGAATAACTCGCATTAAGTTCTCACATTTTATTGCAAATACAACAGCAAATTTGCAACATGTGACTTAAGCCACTTTGTGTTCCGCTCTATATAACCACCAGAATAAATCATCCCTCGTTGATTTTCTAGAATGTAAAGTAGGCATTGTTAATTTGACTTAAGTCATTTTAATTTTTAGACCTTGAATGAAACAAATGCCTTGTTAATTACTTCCCTCTAAATTTACTCATGTATGATTGACATTTGGTTATTCACATTTCAAAGGTGACTTAAGTCACTTCAATTAAAAATAATTCCAAATGCATAATCAAGCAGCATTTGTTTTTGTTCCTTACAATTTGCAATTATTGAGACCTTGGGAAGTGATTCCATTCATATCAAGTTTAAACAAATATACTTAAGCAACCTTTCAAACTAGCTATTTATGCATGTGTTATATTTTTATATTCGCTAAATATTAGTGACTGGCTTATTACTAGTTGGTATTTCATATAGAGTTAAAAATATATTTGCACTTGGGACTTTGTACATTGTGACTTAACTCTGCAGTAATAATTTTGCCTCGTGATTTGTTCAGCTTCATCCAGTTCTACCATTAAAGTTGCTGAGAATGAAGTGTGTCAAAAATGTTGCAATGCATCCAGTTAACATGACTTAAGTCAATCGTATTTTTATTCATTTAATTAGTTTCATTTTATTTGTTAGTTAGAAGGTTTAAGTTGCTTTATAAATGATTATTGATCAAGAGTGAATATATACTTAACTAAATTGATTTCAATCAACACACTTTGCTGCACTCAAGGATATCGCTTCTTTTTCTGTCTTAAGACAACAGTGAAGTCAAGTGCGTTCATAGCACTCAGCGTTCTGTTTTGCTATTAACCAACTGTTGGTTATTTGTTCATCAATGATCATATTTATTACTCTAAAAAAAGTTGCAAATTGCAGTCAAATACATTCATGGATGCAAAATAATAAATAACAACATTTCTTCACAAAAGCATACTTAAATTTGACCAAATTTGAAATTAAGTTAAGTCATATAAAAGTCACCTTAGATGATTTAAGTCAATATAAAATAATCTCTTTCCCTTTATTAAATACACATCAAATATAATTTTAGTTTAAAGTGGCACGTATATTTTCCAATAATTTTTGTTATTTTCTTGGACTGTAAGTCACTTAACCTCCTCTCATTGAGTCGCAATATATTTTCTTGGTTGTAACATCCTAAAACAATTGCTTTGAAACAAATGGAAAGTTGATGAGTCTTATACAACATGTGTCTTAAGTCACTTTGCTCTTTCACTAAATTCTAAATTCAATACCTTAAGTCAATTTCTTTTTTGCTCAACTATGATATGATAGAATAATTTTAATAAAAAATCATGAAATATTGAGTTAATGAGTCAATTAATACCTTTAATTAATTCTAATTATATTACACATTATAAATAATTGTTTAATTTGCAAATACTGCGTATTTCTTTTTATGTCTTTATTACAACAAAATTTCAATCAAATGAGTTTCATTTTATTTTTCATTTCATTTATTTTAAGCATCATTAATAGGCAATGGCAATTTATAAAATTGCAACATATATTGAAGCCACTGGATTCATGACTTTGAAAACAATGTCCAACGACACACATGGATAAATGACATTGCAATTGTCAAACGAAAAGAAATTTTTTAGAAGATACACTTGCACTTATTCTTTCAATGGATCTAACATTGTTAAAATGGATTTAATATTAATTAGGTTGCCTTTATTAGTAGAATTCATTATCTTCGAATGAGTTTACTTTGACATTTCTGAAGTAGGCAATATGACAAACAGCAAAAAATCAACATATTTATTTTGTACCTCGACAATAATGAGCACAATTATTATGATGAGGAACCAATGATATAAAGTCCAATAGATGTTAATTAGCATAATTCACAGCAATTTTAATTGTAACAGTTGCTTATAAATTGATAGTTTAATTATCAACGCTAAACGAAGTTGAAGTTAGGTAAAATTATTCAAGTTTTGCAAAAACTAACTACTTATTGGAATATTTCATGTGTATTTTTGATGTTCCATTAATTTTTCTGTATTATCTATAGTCTCTAAGTATAACAAAGAGGGCAATACTTTGGTTGCAGGTAAACACTGCTTAATAGCAAAATAATATCTATTGTAGATTTGCCATGTATATCAGTGATCTGCAATTTAAAAAAATTTCGATAGTTTTGCAGAACATTTATTAAAAAAAATTCATTTCATATGTGCATTTGATTTAGTTTAGTGCACTGCATTAATAGCGATGTCGTGGTCATCGCAGGTGAAAATGTGATCTGCGCATACGCGAAATCCACGATCTTGCGCGATGATTCACGAGCTTCGCGTCTTCGACGTGAGCGCCACAAAGCCACCGTGGTCTAATGGCTGCGAATCCTGGAAACTGTATGACAGTCGACACTCAGCCACCGAACACACAACATCTATTGCAAGCTACTCTCCTCAAAACAAATTCCATATCTTATCGTCTACCATTAGAATCACTGATCTCTTATGGAAGATCCCACTCAACAGCACAGATACCATAAGTAATAATAAACAAGCAACATCACATCTGGCATAAAAATCAAAGCAAATAAACTTTATACAAGAAATATATTATAATACTAGTAGAATTTTTACTTCCATGTGACCCAATAGAATTAATACAATACCAACTATACCCATCTTCCATATCAAACTAAACAAATTATACATATGCACTAGTTAAACTAATAGTTAAAGAAAAAAGAAGACAACTTACCGAAAATATTATTATAACATTAAATATTTACTAAGTGATAAAGGAAACTTTTGTTATCACACACTTAGTAACCAAGATAAACGAAATAAAGTTTACTAAATTTAACTCGATTTTTAAAGCGAGTTTATAGTGCAATTATTACTGTGAATTAACTAGGTTCAGTATAACCTAAGAATCCACAATACAATTAAGTATTTAATAATTTTTTGCTTTTCGTGTTCTAAATTTATTAAATGGATACGATAGACAACCAGCAACACAAACGTTGCTCTACCGGACATGTCAAGTACTAGCGTGTGTCAAAGTAGCACACACGTCCTAATCTCACTAGGCTTGAACCAAATCTGACGTCATAGTGCGCTCTGGGGCGGCAGAAAGGATATAACCAGACAAACAAATGATCATATTCTAATATAATTCTGAAATTGTTGCCTTAGACACTTAAATGGTGTTCGTTTATTGTTTCTATTGTTATTTCATGAATTGTAACATGACTTAACTTAAGCAATAGGTCAATCTTTTTCTTCATACTCTCACTCAATAGCTAAAGCCAACGTCAAAGTATTTTGAATTCATAAAAGAACTTCACTCCCAACACTCTTTCGTAAGTCACTACCAAGTTTTATTCAAATCCAAATTGGATCATCCACAAACAATCACCAACTTAATAATTTCAATTCATGATTTAATTTTACATTTAAATTGTGCTCGTTCTTAGACTATGAACTTCTAGATATTTTAAACAAGATGGCTTAAGTCACTTTTCTCCCGCACAACTTTAAGATGTCTTTATGAGACTTCAGAGGAAGAAAACTGTAATTTTAGTTTAGCTGACAATTAGAGAAATAATAGAGGCACTTAAGTCACAATAAATCAGAACATCATACTGACCAGTTACGTATCTTCTGAAACTCCTTATTGCGCCCTTCTGGAATTTCCTTCAAGCCATCAAAAAAGGGATGTGATGTTTTACAAATATTCTATAATAAACAATAGACATGAATAGAGAATAGACAAAGATGAAATTAAGCCACATTAAAGAAATAAATAAAACAGCAAATATGAAAGTCATTCAATAAATATATCTTCACTTGACTTAAATTAATATGGCTTAAGTAAATATTTTACCATTGTGAATTAAGTTGATGTTTGCAATTCCTTCCAAAACACAATATCTTACTTAAGCCAGAACAACGCTAGACAATATATAATAATTTTAGTAGCACAATAAATATGTACTTGATTAAACACGCACAACACGTGACTGTAGAATTGCAATTCGCCACGAAAATGAAAGTCGCCACTTTCCACAATATGTGCACTGCGCACCGAGAGCAACTGAACTTAAGTAACAACTCGAAGAAGTTGCACTGCTTGCACTGTTGCACTGACGCTAAATTACTATCAGCCGAATGCGACCGCAACGGAACATAAGCTAAGGCAACTTAGTCGAGGAGTGGTAGACTTTCAATTCGAGTATGAAACATTCCACATTGAAGTAAACGACACTACCATGCAACTTTGATAATCACAAATCATTCGTGATAAACGGTTAATAATTGTCAATGACCAATTAATCAACTAGTGAACAAAGGTTAACAATTGCATGATTTCATGAACCACAGATGACTTGTAGTTATTTTTCTGGCGGCTGTGTGCAGTTTGAGGTGATAAGTTTTTTGGGTTTGTTACTTAAGTCATTTGGATAGTTAGAAGAAATTTTGAAACGAAATTTGCAAAATTTCAATTAATTTTTGAGAAGAAAATTGAAGTATGACTTAAGTCACTGCTTACCTTTTTACGTTTGGCTTGTGCAATTTGAAAACATAGGTTTTTTAGGTTTATTACTTAAGTCATGTGGATCATTCAGAAACCTTGGCTAAAACACATTAAAAAAAATTTTGGAACAAAATTTGCGAAATTCCAATTAATTTTTGAGAGGAAAATTGAAGTATGACTTAAGTCACTGCTTAGCTTTTTAGATTGGCTTGTGCAATTTGAAAACATAGTTTTTTTAGGTTTATTACTTAAGTCATTTGGATCATTCAAAAGACTGAAGATTGAAATTTTAGCTAATTTTTGAGATGGATATTTTAATGACTTAAGTCACTGCTTAAGTTTCACATTGGTCTTTTGTGTTTTATTTTATTATCAGCATTCCCTAAATCGTAATAGTTTTAAAATTAGAGCCTAACTTAGGTTAACCTAACCTAAGTTACGTCACTTAAGTCATTGTCGTAAAAATTAAGTTACAATTGCTGTATTTATTGTACCTTATATGTTCTTGTTTTTTTGTTCGAATCTTGTTTCTCATTTAATGTCCGTTCTAGTATTATATGTTTAAAGTGAATTAATTTACTTAAAGTTAAGTGCATTTGTATATTAGGCAATAAACAGTAGGTAAAATCGAAGGTGATAAAAATAATCAAAATCAACAAAGACATAAAGGAAGTTTAGTGTATTTAAAGGCCTAATGCTAGTTTAGATGGCTTTATGTTATCAGCCATTTTTATTGACTTAAGTCACATTTATAGATTTGGTAGAAAATTAAAAAATCATCTATAAAATATATTAATTAGTATATTCCAAAAATTCAAGAAATGTTGCTTGATACTTACATGAATTTAAGCACATAAATATATATATGACTTAAGTCACTTTTTTCATGTTTGTTCTTGTTTATTGTTGGTTTTGTTAAATTTTTTTTTCTTTATTGTGAAAACTATAATAGTTTTAAAATTCATACATTACTTAAGTTAAGTAGAATTACATAAATCACATTTTTCTCATAATTTTTCTTTTATCTGCTATTTATGGTTTGATTTAATTGCAACAACTACAACAAATATCAAATAAAGAGGTGACTTAAGAAAGTGACTTAAGTCAGAGTTTATCTAACTTAGGTCACTTTTCCTTGCCTCAACATATTTTATGCTTCCCTTTGTATTTTCCCCATACATTATATCTGCACATTATGCTGTCTTGCATTATTACATTATTATGTGCATTACCTGTACAGATGCACAGATTGGCTGCTAGCAAATTGCATAACCGCGGCATTTATCGAAGACAAAGTGCATTGCGCATCATAATCTCAGCTTCACCTAACTTTACATTCTCAAACACAACTTCCTTGTTGTACTCATTTCCAATTACATTCACATATCTTAATTCGTTGGACTGACGGCATTTTTCCATGAAAATATTGCTTTCTTGGTGAGGTTTTCGAATAGAATTTCGGAAAGCCGTAAGTAAATGCTACTTTAGAAGTTGGTGTCACTTAGATACAGGTGAGTTAAGTCAATATTCTGTTACTTAAGTGAGGTCAACAAAGTCAGTCACTCAGTCAGTGAGTAAGTAACTCAATGGTGTGTGGTGCGCAAACTGGCGCAAAGACGCTTAAGTCATGTGTGCAATGCAGAATGCATCAGAGAGGCGCTTTCACTTTCCACATGAGAAGAATTTGCAATGGAAAGAAAAATTATTTTCACTTTTCAACAAATGCAAGCAGCAATAAATTAGCAATAATGGCATTGCAATTAATTTCTGACACAATCATATAACAATCAACTTTATTTATATAAACATTGTATCTGTAGTTAACGCATTTACATCAAAAAGATGGAAACAGTGACTTCGTAAGCAATAGTGACTTAAATTGTAATTGACTTAAGTCAATTTCGGAATTCTTACTCAAAAATTTTTTTTCTGGATACCTAGTCTATCCGAAAAGAGGGAAAAATACCAATTGGAATATTTCCAATATTACATGTTATGCATTTCAACATTACTAACATTAAGTAATACTTGTCTGGTTGTTTATCTACATATTTACTACTTTTCGCTGCTATATTATTTACATCTATTGAAATATCTGTCTTCATCTATTCTATTGAACATGAAAATAACTCATAATTACGTAGCTTATGATTTGTAATTCCAGGAATGTGGTTATGAATTATGGTATAGATAAGGTTAGTTTAATAAATGCAGTAGTAGAGAAAGTGCTTGCACACGAAATATTTTGTTTTTCACTTAAATTTCTATTTTCCCAATTGAAGAAATCTGAACCACACTTACAGAATTTTTAATCAACATTTAGTTCAACTGTAGAATCATGTTTAAGTTCTTTTTTAATGATATCTGACTTAAGTTACATTATTGTAGGAAGACGACTTTATTTTGACACCAATGACACTAACATGTTTTAACGTTAAATATGTTCTTGACACATTACCTTCCATAGAGTGATGTAATCTTAATTAACTTTTACAACTAATGGTCAGTGGTGAGTAATTTGTCGGTCATTTTTTTGCTAGGGGATGAGATTTTGAAGATTAGGAGGTTAAGATTTCAGCCGTAAGAGTTTGTTTAGATATTCTGACTTAGTTTAGTAAAATACTTTTTAAGTATTATCTGAATGTAAATAATAGACTTAAGTCACATTATTGTCTTAAGATGACTTTATTTTGACACTAATGACACCTAATATGATTTAATGTTTAAAATGTGTTTGGCATGTTACCATCTTCAGTACGATTGCTTTGATTCCTTATTTTTTATCTTAAATAATTAGTACACCGTAAACAATATAAATTAATGAATATGACACTAAATAGACATACTAAAGAAGACAACACACAAAACACCTTTTAAAGAAAATTTGAAGAACAATTTTTGAAGAAAACGTTAGTGTGATTAGTGTCAATGTAAAGTCAATGCATTGTATATCAGACATATTCGTAACCAAGTTGAACAAAACACTTAAGTCATATTGCTTATCTTAAGTCAAAAAAAAATTGGTTTCTCAAAAAACTATAATTACACTATTTATAACTTAAGTTATATACAAATCGGGAATATTTGTAGACTGTGTAATTTTTTGCATATTTGACTTAAGCCATATTACACATATTAATTAAGTCTGAATAAGTAAATTCCAATTTTTAACAAAAACATATAGAGTATATTCATACACCAATTGTTCAGGTTTATAGGACGCAATAAGCTCAAAAGAAAAATAATTAGTATACTAAGTACCTCTCCATATGGCTTAAATCATGACTTAAACAAAGTCACCCAAATACAAGTCATAACATTCAAAGAAACACAATAGTACACATTTTCGAACAATTTCAACGCATTGTTTTGCTAAAATATATTTAATTTGTGACTTAAGTCATGTTACTTATCTGAGGTGAAAATGAGGAAATATTTTTCATTAATTTCTAAACCGACGATGCATGTTTCACTCACATTCACGCGTTAATTTCCATGATTTTCGACTTAAGTTTCTTACGTCTGATTCGAGCGATTGGAAGAAACCAGAAGTGGTATTAAGTCAGCATCCAACTTGCGCCGATCATATAGGTCAGGAGGTACTTACAATCGATAAATAATGCGCAGTTACGATGTTACGTACGTTTTCGGTGTACATAACGTGGAGCAGGTACTGTTGTTCGGTACAAACGCAAAGATGCATTATATCACCGTGATGAGATAATAAAACGTGGGCGTATTGCAATCCAACGTGGTTAGTACTAATTATGACAATACTAAAAATAAAAAATTAAAAAATCGTAAAATCCTTTTTGACATAATTTTTGAAAATCTCTCTAATTAGAGATGATAATATTAGTTTCCGTTTCTAATTGGAAGAATTTTTATTGCTTAAGTCATTTCAGCTATACTTACATTTGATATCAAACTACTTATAGTAGATTTATCTCAGAATGTATCCAAAAGATGTTTCAGAAGGAAAATTGAGTAAGACAAGTCCAAGAAAATGTCTCTTAGTTACGTAATATGACTTAAGTCACGTAGGTACACATTTTCTAATCCAATTTTTCTTGTTATTTGCATTTGTTTTTTAATATTTTCTAAAACTGGTTCTGATCGCCAACATAATGTTTAGCATGTAAAATGACTTAAGTCACGTTTTATCACCAATACCACATTTTACTTAGTAAAAACGCAATAGCTTGTGCCAAAGCAGAGAAGAAAAACTTGAAAAAGACATACTCGACTATAAGATATTGCCGCAATTCTTTTAGAATCGCCAGCAAAGATTAGCTCTTGAATACTTAACTCCAAATTCCAATCCAAAAAAACAATAAGTCAAAATTAAATCTCCCATCGTCTATTACAATAAGTCGTATTATACTGATAACGTGATAGTTGCCGCGCTACTTGAATTGTGTAATCGGAAAGCTTTGAGTTTATTCCGGTCCAGCCTTCAATTTGAGATGATGATATTAGTTTCCAATGGAAATTTTCATTGCTTAAGTCATTTAGGCCATAGTTGAATTTGATATTAAAGTACGAGTAGAATTACAGTGGAATTTATCAAAACAATGTTTGAGAAAAAAAATAAAACGTAAATATGATTTAGTTAAGTAATATTACTTAAGTCACATATTACTTCTTTTCCAATACAATTTTTCCTATTTATTGTTTTTGCATAAAACTATAGCTGAAAATCCAACATAACTTCAAATATATAAAATGACTTAAGTCACTAAGTCATGACAACATTTTAGTTACTAAAACTTCTTTTTATTTAATGCAACATTCCACTAATCAAAAGAAAAGTTTCCATTGATAAATTACACTTAATCGTAACTGACTTATAAATTATCGATCAAAGACAGTAAAAGTCTGCAATTAAACATTAAGCAATAATAGAAAATATAACAATTCAAAGGACTTACCTGTCATTAATTTTTTTTTTTGCAAACATATTCATCTCCACCATTCTTAATAGTCCCGTCAAACCTTTCAGTACCATGAAAGTGTTCAGAGTCCTTTGTACTTAAGTCAATTGGTCTTCGTAAATTCCCATTTTTTCCTAGTTGATTCCGCTCAGCTATATTAGGATTCCTCCTTACTTTATTTATAAATCAATTATCTTGTACTTGGTATATCAATTCGCCAGCTCCAAAACCTTCAGATTGGTCCTCATCATGTCTAAGTCATAGGAGTTCCTTAAGTGAAAAATTTTCTTCATTACCATCACTTGGTTGCTGCCACAAATTGGGACCATTTTAGGAAGACATCAATGTGCCTTGCGTTAAATAAACAATATCCAGGGTAAAAACTAGTTTGTCTAAATAAGACATTGTAGTGATGATTGTACAATGACTTTGCTCATTGATAGGCTTGAATAAATGACTTAAGTTCAGTTGGATGTTAAGGCTTATTTAACGCATTTTATCTTCCACGCAAATAAGAAAGAGTTTTTGAACAGTATCCTCATTAATTTTAATAAACTACTGCATGTTAATTCGTTACAGATATGCATTATAAATTACAAATTACTACATGGGCTGCTGACAGCTTTATTTCTATCTTTTACATTGTTACAATTGAATGGGTACTGAATTATTCAAGAGCAATTAAAATGATCATAAAAAATTAACCAATTTCCTTATTAAACGAAGCTGTATAAAAAGGGATACCCAATCAATCAAAACCATTCCATTTCAAAGAACAACCCGAAAATAACTACTCCGAGATGAAATCAATCATCTTCCTTACATCTCTTCTTTTAGGAGTCCTCCATCAGGATGTAGAAGGGCAACTCTTCCCAATGATTTCCAGGAGTGATTCTACTTTGCCTATGATTGTTGAACAACCAAACCCATATACCTACAATTGGGATAATGATGGTGATACTTGTGTTTGTACGAAAGGTATCAATCTCTAACCCATCTCCCTGAACTTAAAATGTTCTCATTTCAAGTCCTGGTTGACTTTTTTTAGATAATTCTGACTCATCAATATCCCTAAAATTTGAAGTACTTGCCGATGACTTAAGTGAATACCCACCAGAAGATCTCATACTAGATACAGAAAATAAAACTGGTAACCAGGAAATCTGCATTCCTAGAAATGGTCGCCAGGTGGTTTATGAAAAACCAACCTTGGGCAACCAGGTTCGTTAAGATGGGAACTTGAAACCTGGACACTAGTGATTGTTCAAGGTCACACATTCAATTATCAATTTTAATCTTGCATCGATACAATAGACAATGGATATTGTCATGTCTTATTTGGCACCCGGCAATTTTCCACCATTGTAAACCTCTAATTGACTTCCGCTTGTTTCCTTATAATTTGCAACCAAATTTGTGAAACTTCCAGTATAAAAAACACAACTCCCTGAGATCTCTAATAGTAGTTGGCTTATAGTCACCAAAATCTATCACCTCTATCACCATGAAAATCCTTGTGATCGTCACATTTTTACTAGTTTCCTTGGTCGGACTAGAATGTTATATCTTCCGAATGGGCTCTTCTTCTTCCTACAAGATGCGCAGTCATGTTGGAGCCACTCGAAGAAGTGATATTCCTGAGACTACCTACATAATCGATAATGACGGTGATGAATGTACCTGCATTCCCAGGTCCCAGATGTCTCCAACTGAAGATTCGGGACCTTCCCTTGGACCTGGATCTGCTTCTCACCTTGGCTCTGGTCAAATGCAAGATGTTTGCGATGAGAATGCAATGGACAAGAAGATGATGAAAAAATCTTGGAGTCAGTATTAGACTGCAAATGTAGCTTTAGCTCACAATAAAACAACGTGGTATAAAATCCATCAACATGATAAATTATGGTTTCACAAAAAGCAAGAACACAGATTATTTTCCGCATGACTTCCAATTCAATATAAATGTTGACAGTTGTTTGCACAATAAAAGTATACACAATGAAAAATATAAACCATGACTTTTATTGTCGTACAATGGTTGGTTGTTTATCTAACCCAAACGTAAAACCATAAAAAGCTCAGTTATCTTTGCGTTGGCTTTTGTCTTAATCTTGGGTTATATTGAAACCTGTAGTGCATACTACTTACCTAAATGCAAAAACGACTCCTTATATGTATTTGAAAGTACGCAATGAAGGGCAATGAAGGGCAATGTACGCAATGATAGTACTGTTGCTGACAGCTGCCCACCAATGCAACCTGTACTTCAATTACCATTGACATGTGAGCAGAACATCCATAGAGAAAGAAATGCCCAAGCTGGGAAGATTTAGAAGGACGTGATACAAAAGTAACACAAACTAATTAATTGATGATTAAAATGTGGTATATTAAATTTTTGAAATCTCAATAAGTGAGTAATCTGCTTGGTTGGTTGTTACGGAAAGGTGGTACCTCTATGTATGTTCTTGCCATTTTTTCCGCTGGATCATTTACCACTAATTGTTTTCTTTTTGTCTCAGAAGGAGAGGGTTTAACTTCTTCTAACTGGGTTGCAAGTGGTCGGATGCTATCCCCTCCAATATAGCTTAAATCCCTCACGTTAGAGTTAGTGTTCTGGCTTAAACCGCGTTGGTCCATTGTAACACTCCCAAAAGAACTAATAAAAAATTTTCGATTGTTGTTATTCTCAAGGTCGTTTGATACTTTTTGGTAATCATCTGGTTCCATACCTCCAGACTTATTACCGGTAATCATCTGGGAATACCTGACTATTGGTTGCGTATCAAATTGATAACCATTTCTATTCATTCTCTGAATCTGGTACCCACTTGGTAAATTAATAGTTTGTAAGTTTGGAATTGTAGCTTTTATAGTTTTGGTATAGGTATCCTTTCCGTATCTTACTGCCCTACCTCCTCCATTACTTGAATCTAATGACATTGAATATGATGGTACAGACCTATAATTTGTTGTTTTGGTATACATAGCTGAACCACTAATGCCAGAACTTTTGAACGAGCCACTTGCACCACTGACACCACCACTTCCAGACTTCAAGTAGATTAAATTTCGAGTACCAGGTGATCCAAAATTTTCATACATTTTAATGTATGAAGTTTGTGGGATGTTTTTGAGTGTGCCAGATAAATCTCTTCCTTCTCCTTCGTTTTCTTCCTCATAATTAATTTCTTCAGATTCCAAAGAAGTAAAGTCATCATCATATATCTGAAGAATATTATCATCACCTTGATTAACATCATCATCATTGTTCACTATTCCTGTTCTTTCTTCTATAATTTTTTTGACATTTCTACTAGAATCTTGAAGTTGAGGTTTAACATTATATTTCAAGAAAATATCTTTAAAGAGAGTACCATGATTTTCAGGCATACCTGATGTACCCCGATTGATGTAATCAACCAGAGGGTAGTCAATATAAAAATTAGATTTTATAGGGTTGATGTCATTGAAGGTATTCTGCGAATTGATATTCCGGGATTTTAAGAAGCTCAGTAGATGGTTTGTAGTTGGTATTGACGAGAATGATGATGAAGACATCAATGGCTTGATCAAATCTAATTGATCTAAATTAAATGTATAATTTCACTAGTAAACAAGTAACAATTAATAAAATGTGGGTACCATACCTTGATCTGATTGATTCAACAGCTTCTTATAGCAAATACAATAATCTTCATTAGTACTCTGTTGCATTTTCAACCCTTCTATCATCAACACCCCAAAGGGCAGAACAAACACATTAATCACCTTCATTATTAAAATCCATATTAGGTACCTGCAGTCCCCACATCTTACTTATATTACTTCACAATCAATAAATCTTGAATCATACTGTAATCCCCATTATAGTTGCAAATTAACGTGAAATTAACAATTAGCTGCAATTTGGAATCGTTTATTTTATTGATATCTTTCAATCAGCACATAAATATAGCAATCAAAATTTATTGCTCAAAACTATTAACCCATGGAGCTGATTGTTGATAGGAACGATGTTTGCTACCATACCCATAACCAAACCCATGGTTCACGTACCTCTTTCCTGTAGATAATTTTGATGATTTTAAAGAAGTCTTAACAAATCCTCTTCTATTAAATCCACCATAGCCATACATACTATCATCACTAGCAGAATCCCTCGAGCTTAGATCTAGATCTGGTGTGTCCATTGAATGTTTGGTTTGGCGGTACCCTGGAGCTGAATTAAGGGTATAGCGGTTTAGATGATTAAATGGTCTACGGACTCGTTTCATATTAGCTTCATTGTTTGCATAAAGTGGTTTCCTTGGAAAGGCGAATGGACGGTACATAGCTGAATGTTGGCGCAAGTTAGGTCCTTGCAATTCAACATAGGTGAGAGCTGGTTGTGGTCCATTACAAGCAGTTTGCACCATTTGATGAGAAGGTATAGACCCAGGAGTTGCAACAACTAAAGGTGGTATGCTAGTAACTGCCTTGGTATCAAGAGGAACAGGAATAGATTCAGATGGTACAACTGACATATCTGGAACAACTGATACCGCAGTAAAAAGCTCAGGTATAACTTCAGGTACTTTCTTTTGAACGCCCACATCTTCAATTTCTTTCAACTGAAAATCTGCGGGAATCTTCTCTGGTATTGTCTCCTCAACTAGTTTAACTTGAGGTATGGTCACTCCCGCTATAGATAGCTCAGTTACCTCCGGTACCACTGTGTTACCAACCAACCCGAGATCTTCCCTTATTGCTGCTTGATTTTCTGGTTCAACATCTTCCTCTTCTAAATTAATTTTTCTCTCATTCACAGCTTTACCATGTACTTCTTCTTCCTCCGGCTGCTTAACATGAGGTACCTCTTTGACTTGACGTTTGATAGTAGAACAAACACAATGGTCTCCACTTACAGCAGTAGTTGGACATTCATTGCTCAGTCCAGGAACACCCACCAAACACAATAACAACCCACCAAAAAACAACAAATTCTTCATTTTGTTTACACTCGTAAATCAGTTTGTATTTGAAGTAAGTTGAATCGTGGGAAGATCAGCAGATGATTTACGACTAGTTTTTCAATCACGCTTTTTATACTCGACCATAAATTATAACCAACAATGCTAGTTATTACAACGAATTCATCAATGTAAAAAATCTGTAAACAAGAAACAAAATAAATTGAAGGTACCCTTCGAGATAATTACGATTTGCTTTGGATCAGAGTGAAAGTTTGTTATTTTCCGCTCATTAACACCTTCAGTCTGATGGAAAGTTAATCGAGTGGAAATGTAATACCAGTGTCCCAGATATTGATTTAAAGTGTAGCAGTTTTAAAACATAAAAACATCAAAAATTAATTGTAGAAAGATTAATTTTGACATTATGGTAATTAAATCATGATTTATTTCATCATTGCCACATTCCTTACAGTATAAATAACCAGGTGGTTTACATGTAAACCAGTTAACTACTTTCAATTACTTATTTAAGATTTGAATTGTTAAAGAAGTAACTTCTAGAAAAATGAAATTCGTCACAAGTTTCATCTTGATGGCATTCCTCTGCTTCCTGGCTGTTGAGGCAGTGCATAATAAGCGAAATTCTCACCGCACGACGGCCCTTCAATCTGGATGTGAATGCACTTGCCCTGAAGAAGAAGAATCAGGCCCAGAGGTAGTCAATGATTGTTCAGATGGTAATTCAGAGCCCAACCGCAAATACTATGGTTATGCATATGGTTATAATCCATACGGTTAACTAACTAAGAACCTACCACTAAACATGGAAGATAACAATACAGAATATGTATAAACAATAAAAAAATTCCAACTAAAAACATGTTCATCTTAAATCACAGTAGAAAATAATCTATTGCAACTTTTTAGATTTAGCTTCATATTGGTCATGTTGTATTTGAAGTAGCTATAAGAGCAAAAGTGTGGTTATGGTAACAGAAGATATGTTGGACCATACAATTTCATCAAATTATGATAGAATTGAAAACACCATCAGTATGGATTTTTATTTAATTAGAGCTAGAAATGATGATGATAATAACGCTGGGTACTGAAGATTAGTTTGAGGTTCAGATGTTATTACAGGTTGCTGAGTGTACGTCAGTTTCTGGGCTTGAAGTTGAACCGGGAAGAAAGTTGGAATGCAATAGGAACCATAAGATTGGACATAGAAATATTTTCGGTCTGCTATAAAATTGATACAATCTACTAACAGAAGTATCATTAAGTTTGGAACATATATTTACCCCAAAAAAAATCTCTTTAAATAAATTTCAATTAAAATTGAAATTGCCGTTTTTAATTTGAACCTGCTTGCAAATAATTTTTGCACTGATATTAAAAAATTACTAAAACAAATTAACCAACTGATTATTCTGTGTACAAAGCGTGTAAGTTGTAATTTAACATGGTATTGTACATTAATTAGTCATTCATTATTGATTTTGTTAATGTAAATTGAGTAAATTTCGATTAGATGCATATGCAAATTGCGGAAAATTACCAATTGTATTTGTTGTTTTTGGAACTTTAAAGTTCTCCCTTATATTTGGTAAAATAAATATTAATTCGGAAAATGACATCAAGAAAGCTAATTATTTTAATTGATTTGTAGGCTTAATGAGTATAAAGCACATATATGATACTAAATTACTATTTAAAATGACAATACATGTTTATGCCATTAAAGGAAAAGAAATAAACTAAATCGAGCATGAATAATACGATAATGTTTAATTAAAGGATCAATTAAAAATTGACTTCCTCAGTTGGGAGTTGATAACGCTCTGGCCTATAATGGTAGATCCCTATTTTCAGTCCTACCAACATCTCTGTTGGAAACATTATTGCAGTTAACCTCATCCTATATCCATTCTGTATCCTCTGGAACAAAGGGTCCAGGTACCGGGGTACCATTAGTAAGGAGATCAAATATGGGTAAAATCATACGTTCAGAACCACGGCTCATACATCCCCACCCTCGGCATATGAGTATAAAGAAGAAAAAGTTCATTATTAGGCCGAAATGTCTTATAAAGTGAGGTGCGGTACAACTAACCTCAAATCTAATTGATTAAAGTTTAGTTGTTATCATGATTTTGTTACTTAAAGCAAATTTGCTAAGGTGGATCTTATTCTGGACACACAACACATTATAGCATTCGGTAATTGTTATAAACAATGTTATTAATTTAATTGAAAAATTTAAATTGCTCCAGTTTAAGAAAATATATACACATGTAGTAAATTTAAATTATTATTCCAATTAATATTCCATTTTAAAAAAATCATTTAATTGAATTAATATTCATGGTATGTTTATATTAATTTTTAAATCAAACGAAACATTAAATTAAGTGCACTGTACCTTATTTAATCTGCTGATAACACAATAATATCAAAATAATTATTATTTATATTAACTCAGGGATATAATTCATATTTCCCCAAATTACAATTTACCAACTGTTAAGGTGAAGTGCTATCAATTTGATAGTATTGTTATTAATATAGTATGAGTATTATTATACCGCAATTTTAATGTTATTTCACGCCAATATATTTTAATGTAGTAATAAGTAAACATATTTATATAGAATAAATAATCATATTAGTGTATAATAAAATAACTGCATTTTTGTGCATTGATTATTAAATATGACCCTATGCTATATAATTTCCCGAACACAATTTATTAATAATAAATTATAGGTAATAAGTATATTTATAAAATTATAAACTAACATGGTATATGTATAATAATTATGGTTTGACTTCCCAACATTCCACCATAAACCAATATCCTCCTACGCTTTCCAAATCCAACCTTCCATGATACCTTTCAGTACCCTGTCACCAATATTCATGGGTACCTACACGTTTCAAACCCAATAAGTCTCAACTTCCCCAATAAAAACCCAAGAAACCCTAAAACACCTCGTCATTTACCGGTACCTGCACGTCGTTAGCTTGACCTCCCAGGAAATTCAACACAACCTACCACCTAGCAATCGTAGCCTCCGAAATCCTACCTAGGACCTCCCAAGGGCTTCAAATAGCGGGACAAGAGATGAAAGAAAACAACTAGTTGTAGAAAGTCAGAGACAGTCAGTTATGGTTATCCATCAGACTCCAAGCCAGAATCAAAGAGGAAAAGTGTCCAAGAAGTGTCGTTCTATTCTCATCCATTGTTTATTTCCTTCCTAAAGAACCCAAATATCCCAAACACACAAGTTTAATGATGATGATGAAGGATGATTTAATTCGATTCAAGAAAAAACTTACGTCAAGGTCTTTCAGAGTTCCTTCAATTGACCATTGCTGATGGTATGATCTATTCCACTAAAAGATTGTTCGCTGATCAGTTCTACAAGCAATG